>JAKCPI010002886.1:0-31832 GCA_023213315.1 Euborellia annulipes
CCCCCAACCATCAGCACCGGCCCAACGCTCGACGAAGAAGAAAAAGCAGAAACATTCGCGGACCAGTTCGAGTCCCAGATGACGAACACCTCAAATGATGTCATCAGCGAGACAGAAATGTCTCAGCGGCTCCTTGTTATTCAAGAAGCCGAGGGCCCCGACATGGCTGTCCCGCGCATCAAGCCCTCGAACGTGAAGAACGCGCTCAAGAAGATGAAAAAGAAAAAGGCCCCAGGCAGAGACGGCATCACACCAACAACGTTGCAAAATCTACCTGGCAAAGCAGTGCTATATCTCGCCAAACTCATCCAGGCGATACTGCTCATCGGTCACTTTCCCGCCCAATGGAAAGTGGCCGACATCATTGCCCTACCGAAACCAGGGAAAAATCCAAGACTCCCTGCTTCATACCGACCCATCAGCCTCCTCTCAGCGATTGCAAAGATAGCGGAGTCATTTATTCTCAAATGGCTCCACCAAGAAATCGAGAGGCTGAAGATCCTGCCAGAGCACCAGTTCGGGTTCAGGAAGAATATTGCCGCTACGCAACAACTGGCACGAGTCGTGGATCACATCCAGTCAAAAATCACCGCCGGATACAGACCCGTGCTAGTGATGCTGGACCTGGCCAAAGCCTTTGACCAGGTCTGGCACGCTGGGCTCTGCCACAAACTGGCAGAGCAAGGCATCAACCGCCGCCTACTTCGAGTCATCGCCAGCTTCCTAGAGGACCGCAGCTTTCGAGTACGCGTGGGCTCCTCAAGATCATCACCAAGGCCCATGCGCGCTGGGGTCCCCCAAGGCTCCAAAATATCTCCGCACCTCTTCAACTGCTTCGTCGCAGATATTCCAACACAAGAAGGAGTATTCCTGGCCCAGTACGCCGACGACACCGCATTCATTGCTGCAAAAAGCAACCCAAAACACACCGTGAGGCTCCTCAATGAACATCTCCAGTCAACGAGTGAGTACCTCAAAACATGGCGCCTTCAGCTCAACGCAACCAAAACCGAAGCAATTTGGTTCCGTGCCAAAACAAAAAATAAAAAAGCACTCCGGTTAGCCGTCGACGGTGAGCAGATTCAGTGGTCCACAAGCGCCCGCTATCTCGGCGTCTGGTTGGACCAAAACCTCAACTGGAAGACGCACTGCAAGAAGAAAGCAGCCCTTGGGAGATCATCCACAAATCTTCTCAGGCCACTACTGAGTCAAAGAAGTCCACTCGACATTGACTCAAAAATACTGCTACACAGGGCCATCACCCGACCCATTCTCACATATGGGTCAATCGCATGGCACACAGCAGCAGCGAGCAACATCGAAAAAATACTCGTGGCGGACCGGAAGGCCCTTCGCACCATCGCCGCCCCACCGAGAGAGGCCCATGTCTCCAACGAAGAGATCCTAGTCGGACTAGGAATAGACAGCATCGACACCGTCATCGAGGATCTCAACACCCGCTTCATCTCAAGAATGAAGAATCACCAACACGACGCCATCAAGAAAATCGCCAGCGACGCCAAATCCAAACCATACGGGAAAAACCGCGTTGCAAGGATCACCGATCCGAGCCTCGCGACTCTCTCGTAAATCCCACCACACCCTCATCCCCCATCCTCCCCCTCCCCCCCCCCAAATGGTCACACGACCGCAAAAAAAAAAGGGGTTTTTTTTCCAAATTTTTCCCTTTTCAGCGCCCCAATAAAAAAGCCGAACCCTCCCCGCACATTAGTGGTCAAAGTGGCAACACTGAAACCACAAAAACTTACAAATTGTATTAGGATTTTAGGGATGTTTTATCTGTGATGTTAGTTTTAAGTTTTAGAATTAGTATCCCTCCCCTGATCACTGTAAGCCCCCAAATTTTTATTTATTTTATTGTAAAATTTTCAAAATAAATACATTTCAATCAATCAATCAATTTCATGTGACCGTCCACATGAAAAGGTACCGAATTTTCACCCGGATCAAAATTGAGTTTTTATGCTTTCTGTACAGAACACATTCTGCTGAGCAAGCCGAATTTGTTTATCATTTTTTCTTAGGAAGATATGAATTTTTTAAAATGTTTCTTATGAAAAACCTAGTTTTGAGAAAAATGAGTTTAAAGTTTCTTTGATCCCTTTTCTCTTATCTTTGTCTCTTCTCTCACCTTTGCCTTGTTTTTTCAATTTTTTTTATATAAAATACATCGATTCTGATGAATAGAATTTTTCATCATATAAGATGAAGAACTAGAGAATCGAAATCAGTAATAAAAATCTGGTGTGACTGGCGCACAGCACACAACTTTCTCTTACCTTCGGTAATCGAAAGTTGTGTACTGTGCTTGTCACACCAGATTTTTTGTGTCGACATGTATTTAGTTTCCGACAGTAGGGTACAATTGAATTCAAGATGTAAAATTTATAAGTATGGGAAAATATTTATATTTTGATACCATGGCAACCATTTCTCCTATCTTTTCTATAGAGTACAAGAGTAAAGTGGTCTTCAGAAGATTTCAATCACAAAATGAGAATATACATTTTATAGAGAATCTAAAAAATAATTGATTTTTGAATTTAAAAAAAAATCGTTGGAGCAAATTTTGAGAAAATCGAAAAAAACTGAAAAAGTGAATCAGTAAAGTGCTAGTACTCTTTGGTCGATTTTGTTCAAAAGCTTCGTGTCACGTCCCATGGGGGTGCCTAACTTAAATATAAAATTTCAACTTCCTAGCTCTTTTCGTTCTTGAGATATTTTGTTCACAGACACACAGACAGACACACAGACAGACAGACCATGTTGCGAAAACCACTTTTTTGGATTCAGGGGACCTCAAAACGTGAAGATCCATCAAAATCTCGACATCGAATTTTTGACATGAATCCAATACTTTCTCTCTATATATATATTACATATATACATAGGTAAGAGAAAGTAAAAAAAAATCGATGTTTTTGAACTTTTTAAGTAAATTGGCTCTCCTGAAAATTTAGCCCAGTGAAGATTTGGTACCTTTTCATGTGAACGGTCACAAATAATAATTTGTTATAAATAATAAATCATTATAAATAAATAATAATTTTGTATACATTCTACTATAGTTTTATTATTATTATTAAATTATTTAATTATTTCAAAATTAACATTAATATAAATGTAATTTATTTAATATCGATAATATAATAATACTAGAGATGTATAGAATGGAGTGAGCCAAGGGAAAGTAAAAAACAAATTTATAATGTCGACGTACCGAGCGCCCATCGCTCTCTTTCTCGGGACGATCTAAGCGCCAATTGGTCCTCGGGGCTTGGTGTATGGGTTAGCGTGCTAACCTCGTATACCAAAAGTCGCAGGTTTGGACCCTAGGCGGTCCGATGATTTTATTTAAGGCATTTGGATTCCAAATGGCTTAATTAAAAATGCCAGGACCTCAAATATATATATTAATCAATAGTGTGAGTGTGAATGAGAAAAAAGTGGGAGTGTTTTTTTATAACAAAAATAAAGTGCCAATTGTTACAAATGGTAGTAATTAGATAAATCAATCAAGCTAATGACGACGATGATGTACAAGTAGATTTAGAAATGAGCACATTGAATATAAACTTTCCAGAAATTCTAAAATGCAAGAAAAAAATTCTGGTTTAAGAATATTATTCAAAAAAAGAAAATACAATGAAGAGAATGAAAAATACATTTTCATATCGTATGAAAAGTTGCCGAGAAATAGAAATGATTGTACAAGTGACCTATGATATTAAAATCATTATTAAATCATTCAACAGATAGATTATTAATGTTGTTAAATTTGTTTAATGATGTTAACTATCTAATTACTACCATCTGTAACAATTGACACTTACTTGTTAGACTGTCCCGAGGAAGAGCGCGACTCGGCCCTCGAAACGTCGTTGTTTCTTTACTTTTCCTTGGCTGACTCCATTCCATACATCCATATTTAATATTCACAGCCAGTATAAAAATTGTAATTTCTTTACCGGTATTTATTTTAACAAAAAACTAATATGAATTCTTATCACTTTTTTATATAATCCTTATTCATAGACAAAAAAATTAATTGTTCAGAATGTTCCGGACTTAAAGATGCCCTATTGTCTGTAATAATATTACCTCCACAACTGAAAATTCTTTCACAAGGCACTGAAGTTGCTGGTGGAGATAAATATTTTTTCGCCAAAATAGAGAGCCTGGGATATTTGTCACTATTCAATTTCCACCAATTTAGCACATTTTCATCTACATCTATTTCCCTACAACTTTTATAATTTGCAATTTCTTCATGAGATGAAAAAATATTTTGTTCCTTGTCATCTTCATCATACTTTCTTTTTTTTTAATAAAACAGCTAAACCTGTTTTTTTTTCTGGTATTTTTGGTTTTTCTTGAACGTTTACACTTAACGTATCCATTTCTATTTCTAAATCACTTCATACTTGTACCTCCTCGTCGATGAACTTGATCCTTAAACCTTGGATCTAAGAAAGTACTTTTTCTTAATATTATAGTCGAAATTATTCCATCAGTTTTGTATCTTTCTTCTAGATACCTTAAAAATGTTATCTTGTATTATATTTTTCAAGATTTTAACTTTCTATGCAAGTGTTTCTTTAACGGTATCCAGTGTATGATTTAAAATAGGGATTATGACTGATAGAAGTGACATATTTTTCCCCGGACATATTTTCTGAAATACTTTGGAAATGGTTTAATTAATTCTACCATATCTTTTATTTCACCTAAGTTCCTTCTGCGTCAAAATATATTCTTTCAGTTTCCCCCTGTGCCAGGTAGAAAGGACTTCAATTAAAGGTAATTGTTGCTCAACATAAACTTCCAAAAGTTTAAGTAACGACCACCATCTAGTAGAGGAAAATGATGGGATAGACTTTATAGGTTTGTCCAATTGGGTTTGGACTTTTTTTAATTCCCTTTCCACAGCGGCGTAACCAGCCTTTGAGGGCGGGGGGGCGAAGCTCAACTAGGGCGCCGATTTTCCAGGGGGCTCCGCCTTCGGCAAGCAATTGCCCGCCTTCGGCGGGCAAATTTCTTGCATCCTGTAATTTCCTCAGCGAATTTGTTTATATTTACATGTTTTTTAATGACACCTGTATGATTTTGTTTTGATTTTTCTTTGCTTTTACGAAAAATGTCGTTTTCTTATGTGATTATTTCAAAAACTATTCAGTTTTCGGAAAAATATCAAAGAATAAAAACTTTTTAAAATTGAGTATTTTATCATAATATAACAAAGAAATTGAAAATTTCGAAATTTCTGAAAAACCTATTAGGTAAAGTACTACTTCCAAGTGACGTATTTACTCCAAAAGTTGATAGAAATCTACAATTTTAGTGTAAGGAGCATATACCAAATTTCATCTATCTAGCTACTTTGGTTTTTAACCAATCGTGTTCACACACACACCCAGACGTAATTCCAAAAGAACATACGAGAAAGTCTCGGGGAAGTCATTCTCCATATTTTTTTTTAACATACACTTTTTTCCCATTCACACTCACACTCACACACACATGCACACAGTCTTTTCGGCAACTTAGGCCATATAAGACTTTGACTTTGAAATTTGGTATCCAAATGGCTTAAATAAAATCATCAGACTGCCTGGGATCCGAACCCCCGATTAGAGCCCTGCACGGGTACGGGTTGGCCCGTAGGCCCGTTACCTACCTGGCCCGCGGACCGGGCCGGGCGGGCTTTGGAGGCCATGAAAAAATTACGGGCGGGTACGGGCGGGTAGCAAGTCTAAATAAACGGGTTCGGGCGGACGGGCTTGCAAATGAAATTTTATTTAAAAATTGCTAGACATTCGTTCATTCATTCACTAAATCTCGGGCGGGAATGGGCGGGTTTGAAAAAAATTCCGGGCGGGCTCGGGCGGGCCCGAAGAATGGTAAAAGCCCTTTCATTTTGAGAAAATCGAAAAAAACTGAAAAACAACATCAGTAAAATACTAGTACTTTTTGGCCGATTTTGATTAAAAGCTTATTTTCACGGTCCCGGGGGTGTTTAACTTAAATATAACATTTCAGTCTCATAGCTCAATTCCTTCATGCTTAAAAAAGTTTTGAATTTCAAAAAAATTAAATATTAAGGCTTATACGAATCCTGAGTAAATCTCCACAGCCATAAAACATCAAATTAAGGCTTATATATTGCAAAATAAAAAAAAATTTAATTATAAAGCCTCTATATAAGTTATTTATTATTTTTGGAATTAAATTCATTTAAAATAGTAGAATTCAAGTTGTAATATAATTTTAAAAGAAAACAATCAATTTTTTAAGACAATCGATGAAAAGAATATGATAAAATCACATACGCTGGGCTATATTTTAGAGGCCGTAGGGCGCCTATGCCGGTTCCGGGGGGGCGCCAAGGGCTCGATGCGCCTGGGGCGGGGGGGCTCGAGCCCCCCCCCTCGCCCCCCCCTGGTTACGCCACTGCCTTTCCATTTTCCAGCTGTGAGAAAATGAATTTTGGATTTTTTTTATTTTCTTAATAGGAGTACTTAAATAGTCATCTTTGAATGATTTGGAAACTCCTGTATTTAATGCGTGTCCGAAACAGCAGATATGGTGAAAAGTTGTCAAATATGTTGCCGAAACCATATTAGAACCATAATCAGTGGTACATGCTAGCACATTTTCCGGATTAATTTCCCATTCGTGTAAAATTTCTAAAATTATATCCTTTATGTTTTCCCCTGTGTGGTCCTCAGCCATTTTTCTGCAGGCTAAGCAAATAGATCTGAGGACCCAATCCGAATCAATAAAATGTACTGTAATTCCTATATATGGCACATTTGCCACTGATGTCCAACAATCAGTTGTCAAACTTACATATGTAGCTTGATTTATAATGCCTCCCAGTATTGTTTTTGTTTCCAGATACAATTCCGGAATATATTTTTCGGTAATTGTTTTTCTGGAAGGCATTTCGTATCCTGGTTGCAAACACCGGACAAAGTGTTGAAATCCTTGTTTCTCCACAATATTATAAGGAAGCATATCAACGGAAATCAAATACGCCAATGCTTTATTATATTTTGAAGAGATGGCAACATTAACCTTCTGAAAAGATGAAATTTTCGTTTGAACCTTTTTTTTTTGATTTGTCTTCTTTGGTATTAAAACTGGTTGAGGGTAAAGGCTGCTCTTCTCTGGTTGATTCAGAAGGAATATTGCCATCAGCATCGGAGATTTCTTCACTAGAAAAAATAAAATGAAGATATAATGAATTGATATTATTGTTAATTATAATTTTCCCGTACAACCGAATGCCAAAAACTTAATGAATTTTGGTAAACCTGAGATTATCAAAGTTATTATTATTCAGGGACCTCAAAACGTGCATATCCGTCAAAATTTCGACATCGAATTTTTGACATGAATCCAATACTTTCTCTGTTGAAAATATAAATTAAATTCAGCGCCAACCGAAGACTTCCATTGGGAAACTATATTTATTAATTAGAAGTTGGCAGTGGGACCGCATCAACGCGCATGCGTAACTCGCCGTCTCACTCATGAGCACCTACCTCCTCGTTTTACCTCACCCTTTCTACTCACTACTCTCTCTCATCTCTCTCTTGCGCTATGTAAAATATATTCTCTGATATAAATAAATGTAATTATACTAAATCTTATATTCTTTCAATCGGCTTCCTGAATTTGTCCCTACATTCTCTCTCTATATATATTACATATATACATAGGTAAGAGAAAGTAAAATTTCAGTAAAATTTTTAAAAATTCGTATCTCATGATTGGCTCGATAAAAAAAATGAAATACACCATAGTAAAATGATTTGTATTTGTGTTCATTTTATTTAGAAAAGTCTAACACAGTTCATAATAATAATAACTTATAAAAAAAATTAAAAACAACGCTTCTATTAATGTACTAAAAAGAGAAAAATAATTATGTATAATAATCTTAAAAATTAATATATCTTACTAAAACTAAAAGCGTTGGGCCGGGATTTGCAAATATTAATTGTATAAATAAGCCTATTATATGTTTTATGAATACATTTTAATACCATAGATTTGCCCGTTAGTTAGGCAAAACAGTTTGAAAAGTGACTCAAATGTACCAGTTAGATTATTTTATTTATTTTTATTTTTTTTGATTCATGTATCGGTGATTTAAGGTTAGTGTATTCTCTGCAATGGAAATTGCAAGAGAATGTTAATTTGGGCGCCCAACGCTTTTTAGTTTTAGTAACATATATTAATTTTTAATATAATTTTAAAGAAATTATACATAATTATTTTTCTCTTTTTAGTACATTATATATATATAAGAGATACATATACACGATACAATAAGACGATTTGTATTTTAAAAGAAGAGAAATTTTTGATTATAAATTTCACCCCACTCTTTTTTTTAACATATTATTTTTTATTTAAGGTCTTTTTCGGCAGCTATGGGCATTTAGATCTATTTATTAAAATTGATTGGTAGCCAATTCAATTTAATAAATGTTTACCGCATGGGACGGGATGCGATCCGCAAACCTTGGTACAAATGGCCTGCACGCCAACCACTACACCAAGACATTAGAGCCCTTTAACATATATTACATTAAATTAACTTTTCCTTTCGGGGCTTGGAGTAGTTGGTAGCGTGCCTACCTTCTATACCGAACGTCCCAGGCAGTCCGATAATTTTATTTAAGGCATTTGGATACCAATTGGCTTAAATATAAATGCCTGGACCCCCAATAGATTTATTAAAACATACGAGTATCGTTAAAAGTCTTAAATGGGCTAAGTTGCCGAAAAGACTGTGTGAATGTGAGTGTGAATGAGAAAAAAGTGTGAATGTTTAAAAAAAAAATCTGGTGTGACTGGCGCACAGCACACAACTTTCTCTTACCTTCGGTAATCGAAAGTTGTGTTCTGTGCTGTCACACCAGATTTTTTGTGTCGACATATATTTAGTTCCCGACAGTACGGAACATTGGAATTCAGATGTAAAATTTATAAGTATGGGAAAATATTTATATTTTGTTACCATGGCAACCATTTATCCTATCCTTCCCTATGAAATACAAGAGTAAAGTGGTCTTCAGAAGATTTCAATCGCAAAATGAGAATATACATTTTAAAGAGCATCTAAAAAATAATTGATTTTTGAATTTAAAAAAAAAATCGTTGGAGCAAATTTTGAAAAAATCGAAAAAAACTGAAAAAGTACATCAGTAAAGTACTAGTAATCTTTGGCCGATTTTGATTAAAAGCTTATTTTTCCGGTCCCGGGGGTGTTTAACTTAAATATAAAATTTCAGCCTCATAGCTCAATTCCTTCATGCTTAAAATTGAACACAGACACACCCACACACCCACACACACACACACAGACCATGTCGCGAAAACCACTTTTTTGGATTCAGGGGACCTCAAAACGTGAAGATCCATCAAAATCTCGACATCGAATTTTTGACATGAATCCAATACTTTCTCTCTATATATATATTACATATATACATAGGTAAGAGAAAGTAAAAATATTCCTTAAAAATAAAACCTATTGTTAAGATTTTTTTTTATCGATGCTTTTAGCTTATGGTGGAATTATAATATTTTTTTTTAAATAACTGGGATTCTTGTTCGAATTAAGAAAATTTGTACGAAAACAACAGTGTAACATTTTAGATAGATCGGACAACGCGAAAAGATGTGCCACGCATCTCATATGAAAATTTAAAATTTTTTATATTTTAAGAAAGAAATGAGATGTGAATTCTTCTATCGTTTTCTGATCTATTTAAGATGTGGCACTAATTATTTGTGTACACATTTTTACTTTCTCTTATTATAATTTGGAAGGTTTTTTTTTTTTTAATTTTTAATTTGATTAAGGTCTTTATCGACAACTATGACTATTTAGGCCCCATCCCTTTTTATTTCAAATGATTGATAGCCAATTCGGTAATCGAAAGTTGTATTCGGTGTTTGTCACACGAGATTTTTTTTGTATCGAGATATATATAGTTTCAGCCAATTTATTAGAATTCAAAATATTAAATTTAGAAATATGAGAAAATATTTATATTTTGTTACCATGGCAACCATTTCTCCTATCTTTTCTATGAGATACTAGAGTAAAGTGGTCTTCAGAAGATTTCAAGGGCAAAATGAGAATATACATTTTAAAGAGCATCTAAAAAATAATTTCGAATTTTAATCAAAATCGTTTGAGCAAATTTTGAGAAAATCTAAAAAAACTGAAAAGTTACATCAGTAAAGTACTAGTACTCTTTGGCCGATTTTGTTCAAAAGCTTCGTGTTACGACTCAAGGGGGGGGTCCTGTCTTAAATATAAAATTTCAACCTCCTAGGTCAAATTCTTCATGCTTTAAACACACACACACACACACACACACGGGCAGAGAGACCATGTCGCGAAAACCACTTTTTTGAACTCAGAGGACCTCTAAACGTGTATATCCATCAAAATCTCGACATCAAATATTTGACATGAAACCAATACTTTCTCTCTATATATATTAACATATATAGAGGTAAGAGAAAGTAAAAATGAATTCGTTTTTCCGGGTAATAAGATAGGGGGTAGGTTTGATAAGATCAGAATAAAAACTGTACTTACGTTAACACTTCCTTTTTTACTTTCTCGTACCCTATATATGAAATATATATAGAGAGAAAGTATTGCGATCATGTCAAAAATTCGATGTCGAGATTTTGATGGATATACATGTTTTGAGGTCCCCTGAGTCCAAAAAAGTGGGTCCCGCAAATTGGTCTGTGTGTGTGTGTGTGTGTGTGTGTGTGTGGACAGATTTTTTAGCATGAAGGAGTTGAGCTAGCGGATTGAAATTTTATATTTAACTTAGGTACCTTTGAAGAATCTCAAAATAAGCTTTTGAACAAAATCGGCCAAAAAGTACTAGTACTTTACTGATGTACTTTTTCAGTTTTTTTCGATTTTCTCAAAATTCCCTCCAAGGATTTTTTTTAAAATTCATAAATGAACTATTTTTTAGATGCTCTTTAAAATGTATATTCTCATTTTGCCGTTGAAATCTTCTGAAGACCACTTTACTCTTGTTCTTCATAGGAAAGATAGAACTGGTTGCCATGGTAACGGAATTTAAATCTTTTTCTTTTTATTAGATTAAAAATCAATTATTATTTAAATTCCCATTTTTTTTAAATTTATTTGTGTCTTTAATTGTTTCAAAGAAAACATATATGTCTCTCTCTCACTTGCAAACATTATCGTCTGTCTCTACTCTTTTTAAATTCCCTTTCCACCTTATCTTCGCATAGGAACAATGTTAATTTCCTATAGGGATTTGTATGTTAATTTCGATTCAAAAGGGGGTCCCCTTTAGAACTTTTTAGGCATTTAAAATTTTTTTTTCCAATTCTTATGAAATTTTGTATTTATTTACGATTCTATATTGTGTATAAAATGTCCAAATATGAGATTAAAATTTTGAAAAATAACCATAGTTTATTTGAAGCAGTCAACATTTAAAATCCAAGTTTGAAACTAAGGTGCTATGGGAAACTAAATATATCTCGACACAAAAAAATCTGGTGTGACCAGCACAGTGCGCAAATTTCTCTTACCGAAGGGTAAGAGAAAGTTGTGTGCTGTGCGCCAGTCACACCAGATTTTTTCTTTAGACATCATTTGCTGGTAAAACAATGGATGAATAGATCTTAGGTGATTTCTTAAATTAGTTGTATTTCCTTTATGCGAAATAATTTTGTTGCATTTAATGCATTCGGCATCATTTGTATTTTTTTCAGCATAAAACTGCCACACAATACTTCTTTTTCCAGTCTTAGGCGTTTCCATTTTTTAAAAAATTAGCATGTACATACACTGTCAAGAGAAAGTTCTAACTAAATAAAGTGGTGGTAGGTAGTGTCGTTGAGCCTATAAGAGTGGTGGGGTGTGAATAACTGTTTTGGTCCTATGTCGTTTAACAAAGACTGGAAAAACCAACTTTATATGACAGGAAAAGCAATGAAATTATTATTTAAAATATAAATTGAAAAAGGACATATGGTTTAGGAATAATAACATTAAGACCACATAATAAATGACCTGCTTTTGGGTTATTTTGGAACACAAAAATATTCCATTTCTTTCTTACTGTAGGCTGTAAATAAAAAAGAAAGAGAAACGATATATATATAATAGAATAATAAAATTAATTATATTAATAGGCCTATAGAATTAATATTTGTAATTTTTTTCAAATCTAAGTAGATTAATTAGATTGAATTTTTTTTTTCTGATTTCAATGATATATAGAATACATATTTGATTTTATCTAAATATATTTAATTGAAATTAAATTTGCATATCATAGGTAAAAATTATCTTTTTATTTTTTTTAGCAGAAAAAAAAACAAACAAAGTATATAGCCTAATATGTATAAAATAAATTTTTTTATTGCGCGCGGAGGCCGACGAACGGCGAGAGACTGAGAGAGACAAGAGAGAGAGAGAGAGAGAGAGAGAGAGAGTTGCCTGTTCCTCTCTCGCGTATCAAATACATACGTATTTAAAAAAAAGTTTTAATAATTAGGCACTATACTCATTTTCCCTGGGGTTCACATTTTGTGATGCACAGCCTCTGGATACGTAGATGACGACCACGAATTACCCGAGCTAAGGTCGGCATTTCATCTGCTTCTTTTATTTCGTCCTTTGCCTATGGATCAAATAAGTGTCAGACCGTGCGACGGACTGGTCTGTTTTTTACTTTTTTACTTGGTCATATCTTTTTTTCGTGCCGACCCCGAAGGAGTCATAATAGAAGAAGATATTCTATTTTTTTTTTTTTTTTTTTAATTAAATTGACGTCGGGAAACCATTTGGCCAATTGCAAAGTAAGTGTGTTTCAGATATAGGTACCCGAGAAAAAAATAATTTTAATCGGGGCATAAATCTGACTTCTTATTATCCGAAATCCGTAAGCATTGGTTAACAAATTGCAAATGTGACCAGTGACTCTGATCTTATTCTAATCTAGTGGAGTAACTAATGAGATATTAATTAGATTAATGAAAAGGAAAATCAAATATTAAATGAAAATAAGTTTTAATACTCTGATAATTCAAGTAAACCTATAATTCCCCGATGCTTTCTTAAAAACATCTGATTATTTATCCAATGATCGATGCTAAAAAAATAATCGATTGTGTGCCTGACAATCGATTGTATGAACAATCGATTGTGTGCCTGACAATCGATTGTATGAACAATCGATTGTGTGCCTGACAATCGATTGTATGAACAATCGATTGTGTGCCTGACAATCGATTGTATGAACAATCGATTGTGTGCCTGACAATCGATTGTTTGCCTGACAATCGATTGTGTGCCTGACAATCGATTGTTTGCCTGACAATCGATTAATCGGAACAATCGATTGTTTTTGACAATCGATTGTTTTGTCCCACAATCGAACACCCCTATAGATAGGGAAAGGATGAGCGTGATTGAATAACCCTAAGACCTGCCTCAACGGGCCTGAAGTTTAGTAAAACTTGATGGAGTCATATCAAGGGTAGCATTGTCTAAACTTCTAAATCATTTGTGGTATTTAAACCAAGAGCAGGTTGCTTTTGCTTTTTTTGATAATACTTTAGATCAGTGGTTCCCAACCGGTGTGTCCCGGCACCCAAGGGTCCCGCGAGAATGGCTAAGGGGTGCCGCGAGATATTTAGATGAACAAAAAAAAAATAATAATAAAGAGGCGGGGAAAAAAAAGTTAGCGATCGTGAATGTTTTTAAACTTTTCACTTTTCTTGACGTTCAGAAGAAATATTAAGGCTAAAATAATTCATTTTAATCCCTCCATATTTAATTCATAGCCCTTCGATTAACGAAAAGAGGTGGAAATAACATAAGTAGGGGGCTCCCCCCAAAAACGGTACGGAGTGGGGGAAAACAGAGGTCATATTTGGATTCAGGAAATCATTTTACTTAAGAATCTGATGAAATTATTTCGGAACTCGAAAAAAAATTTCATTACCCCTATTAGTGTTATTTGAAAATCAATGTGATGTGCCTCTTAACCATATTCGATTTTTTGGCCATAACACGAAAACCGTTGCTTTTACTAAAAAATGTTAAAGGACTTTTTTTTAGTAAATTTAATGCTCTTCAAAAAATTACTGACTTTTTTTGTTGGACTAACGTTCTAGGAGTTACAGATGTTAATAGTCAAATTTAGGGGAATCGATGAACTTTAGGGCCGATGAGGCAGGTCTTATCGTTATCCGATCGAGCTCAAACTTTCACAATCTACTTTTTACACCAATTGTCAACTTTTAAGAGGTTCCCGCCGAAAATACAGCCAAAAAAAATTTCTCCCCTTATACCTTGCAACCACCCTAATGTACACTGTATTTTCACGTGGAAAAAACGTTACCAGGACGACTTTTTTATCGCTTTTAAATCAAGGGCGGATCCAGAGGTGTTTCTCGGGGGGGGGGGGGTAATTTGGAGTGACTCGTCGCACAGCACACTATTTTTTCTTAATTTCAGTAATTTAAAGGCGCATTTTGTACTTGTTTGCCAGAATATAAATACAAATCAAATTTTTAAGTATTAATTTTTAAAATTTTACGTGAAAAATAAATTTTTTTGCAAAAAAAAAGGTATTTTTTTCAAATCTCGGGGGGTAATTACCCCCTTTACCCCCCCCCCCCCCCTGTATCCGCCCTTGGTTTAAATAAAGTGTTCGGGTCCCCTTGGGGAAAATGCGTTACCCGCTGACATCTTATAACCTTTTTTCGACCCCAGTACAATCAACAGATGTTTTGCAAATCGTTAATTCCTCCCAGCCGACGGTCCTTATAATTAAATTGATCATCGTAAGGGAAAATTTTCTATGGTCTAACATGCTGATTTAAAAGTAAAAGTTATGTCCATAATATTGGAAATATTTAGTTATCAACATAAACATACCTGCGAGTAGTTTTTTTTTTTTTTTTCCTCTCTCTAAGTAGCTTCAATTGTTTTTTTTTTTTGCAAGTTTTACAATTTAATTGTTCTTGTTAAAATTGTTTAATATTAATGACTTAAAATAAAAGCGTGGGCGCTTCGAAGTTATTCCGAGGCTTCCCTTTAGCTACGAATATCAATGAGCGCCCCACGCTTTTATTTTAAGTCATTAATATTAAACAATTTTAACAAGAACAATTAAATTAAATTATTTTTCTCTTTTTAGTTCAATTTAAATAAAAGCATTTTTTTAAAAAGTTTTTTTTTATTATATTTTTTCTTCCAAGAATAACAGATTAAAAAAGATGATATGATTCACTCTCTTTCTCCCACCCCCTGATAAACCGAATAAGAAAGGGATTTTTTATCCCTATATAGGTCACTAAGCAAGGGGGGATAGGAACAAATGTGTCATCAGATGTTGATAAGAGAAGTGGCTGTTCAACTATTAGAATGATAGGGAAAGAGGATTTCTATGTTAATTTCGATTCAAAAGGGAACTTTTTACCCAATCAAATTTTTTTTTCAAATTCTTATGAAATTTTTTGTTTATTTAGGATTCTATATTGTGTATAAAATGTCCAAATATGAGATTAAAATTTTGACAAATAACCATAGTTTATTTCAAGCAGTCAACATTTAAAATGCAAGTTTGAAACTAAGGTGCTATGGGAAACTAAATATATCTCGACATAAAAAATCTGGTGTGACTGTCGCACAGCACACAACTTTCTCTTACCTTCGGTAATCGAAAGTTGTGTTCTGTGCTTGTCACACCAGATTTTTTGTGTCGACATATAATTAGTTTCCGCCAATATATTAGAATTTAAGACGTCAAATTTATAAACATAGGAAAATATTTATATTTTGTTACCATGGCAACCATTTCTCCTATCTTTCCTATGAAGCACAAGAGTAAAGTGTGCTTCAAACAATTTTGAGGGCAAAACGAGAATATACATTTGAAAGAGCATCTAAAAAATAATTGATTTTTGAATTTTAATCAAAATCGTTAGAGCGAATTTTGAGAAAATCGAAAAAAACTGAAAAAGTACATCAGTAAAGTACTAGTACTCTTTGGCCGATTTTGATTAAAAGCTTATTTTGTCGGTCCCGGGGGGTATTTAACTTAAATATAAAATTTCAGCCTCATAGCTCAATTCCTTCATGCTTAAAATTGAACACACACAGACACACAGACACACACACACACAGACAGACAGACCATGTCGCGAAAACCACTTTTTTGGATTCAGGGGACCTCAAAACGTGAAGATCCATCAAAATCTCGACATCGAATTTTTGACATGAATCCAATACTTTCTATATATGGGGCATTCCACGCCAACTCGACCACTTCTGAACCCGACCATTTTTGATTTGGCTGAAACTTTGTCATCTTTTTGTACCCTATTGAAAACGTGTTTGAGAATTTTTTCAGATTTTCGACCCAGCCAAAAAAAGTTATAGCATTTTCAAAAAACATCGATTTTTTTTTTTAAATAACCGTAAAACTGTCAAAAATTAACTTATCGGGACGATTTTTTTTTTGAAATTTTTGTCTTTAAATGTACTTTTCAGAAATAAATATGACAAAATTTTACAGATTCATCTTGAACGTTTTTTTTGACATTTTCGGAAAAAAACAAAAATTTCGGGATGAATGACACTTTTTTTTTTAATTTTTTTTTTTTTATAAAAAACTTTGATTTTTTCTACAAATGCTCTGAAAATTTCAGAGTGGGATTATTTCGCGTTCTATTTTTTTTTTATTTTTGAAAAAAAAAATTTTTTTTTCTCCGCTTATTTATCATGATGGTACTCTTAAATTCTTCCAGGATTGACTGAGATTCTAGAAAATTGAAGAAAAATAATAATAATAATAGTTAGGGGTGATGAAAATCGAGAAAATTCCATTTATCCTGAAAAAGATAGAAATTAGTTGTGTATTCAACTACTGAAGAATTTGAAGCGTCAAGTAAAAGCTTAGAAACATGGGCGTAACTAGGAGGGTGCCGGGGGGGGCCTGGCCCTCCCCAGAAAGCTCCTTGTCCCAAGAAAAATTGAGAAAATATGGGGCTTTTCAGGGCCTCCGGAGGATGGCTGGTCCCATGGACCCCCCTTTAATTTTTCTTGGGGCAAGGAGCTTTCTGGGGAGGGCCAGGCCCCCCGGCACCCTCCTAGTTACGCCCATGTTTCTAAGCTTTTACTTGACGCTTCAAATTCTTCAGTAGTTGAATACACAACTAATTTCTATCTTTTTCAGGATAAATGGAATTTTCTCGATTTTCATCACCTCTAACTATTATTATTATTATTTTTCTTCAATTTTCTAGAATCTCAGTCAATCCTGGAAGAATTTAAGAGTACCATCATGATAAATAAGCGGAGAAAAAAAAATTTTTTTTTCAAAAATAAAAAAAAATAGAACGCGAAATAATCCCACTCTGAAATTTTCAGAGCATTTGTAGAAAAATCAAAGTTTTTTATAAAAAAAAAAAAATTAAAAAAAAAAGTGTCATTCATCCCGAAATTTTTGTTTTTTTCCGAAAATGTCAAAAAAAACGTTCAAGATGAATCTGTAAAATTTTGTCATATTTATTTCTGAAAAGTACATTTAAAGACAAAAATTTCAAAAAAAATCGTCCCGATAAGTTAATTTTTGACAGTTTTACGGTTATTTAAAAAAAAATCGATGTTTTTTGAAAATGCTATAACTTTTTTGGCTGGGTCGAAAAATCTGAAATAATTCTCAGACACGTTTTCAATAGGGTACAAAAAGATGACAAAGTTTCAGCCAAATCAAAATGGTCGGGTTCAGAAGTGGTCGAGTTGGCGTGGAATGCCCCATATATTACATATATACATAGGTAAGAGAAAGTAAAAACATTGCTTTTCTATGGGCGAGTGGTGGGAGGAAGCCGCCAACCAATCAAAATCGGGTGCCAATCAGATATCACCTTGGATCTCATTAAAGTATTTTTTTAAATTAGACTGGTATCATTTATTAATTTCGATCAAGTGAAAGTGATCTAAAATCCATTACTATTACTTTTTATTAGTTTATTGTGAAAAGCAGAAAGACGACGTTTACGTAGAAAAATGGTGAGTACCGATTAATCCAATTTTGTCGGGGGTGGAGATCGGGTTGGATGATTCAATTTACATGAGGCATGGGCAGATCCAGAGGTGTTTCTCGGGGGGTAATCTGATGTGACTGGTCGCACAGCACACAATCTATTTTTTCTTGATTTCGGTAATTTAAAGGCGCATTCAGTACTTGTTTGCCAGAATATAAATACAAATCAAATTTTTAAGTATTAATTTTCAAAATTTTACATTAAAATTCAATTTTTTTTTCGAAAAAAGTATTTTTTTTTAAATCTCGGGAGGGGGGAGGGGGAGTAATTACTAGGGTCCGACCGAAACAAGATTTTCAACCGAAACCGAAACCGAATATTCGGCCTCAACCTTAGTTTCGGCCGAAACCGTAACCGAAACCGAAACTTGTATTTCCTATAAAATTTTTTTTTTTCATTTTACCTTTTTTTTTTTTTTTTTCATTTTTTTTTCCCCTCCCGTGAAAATCATTTTACCTTTTTTTTTTTAGGGAGACTAATTTTTTTTTTCTCCCTCAAGTGCAAATCATTTGACCTTTTTTTTTTTTTTGCCTGCGAGTCTCATCCCATTTTTTCAGACTCTGGTTTCGGCTACTTTTTGGCTGAAACCGAAACTACGGCCGAAACCATGATTTTTGGCCGAAACCGTAACCGAAACCGAATATTCGGTCGGTTCCTAGTAATTACTTTATTATTTTATCTTTAAAGAATGGAAGGAGGTAGCAGCCAGGAAGGAGTGTCTCCAAAACAATGAAACTCCCAGATATTCGCGACGTTTCGGTCCAAATTTATTTGACCATCATCAGGCAATCAGACTACAATAGATTTTTTATTCATAATTAACATCATTAACAATTAAAACATTACAATGGTTGTTATTTTTAATTTTTTTTTTTTTTACTTACAGTTGTCATATGTAAATTTATATAAATATATTTAATCATATGTTGCTTCGGACTTGTTAATGTCATTAAAATTTTGCTCATCTGCAATCGAAGGCTTAGATATGTGAGGAAGTAATGACAATTTTTTTCTCAAACATTTGTCTTTATATATAATTATCAAAGTGGCCCCGATTATCTATCAATTTCTAATCTTTTTTTACTGCTAATTTTGCTATTTTTTCTTTTCAGTTATTCCGGGTGATGGACATTTATTTATGCGTTGAATTATCAAATGTTAATTTCTACAACATTAAATTTATAACCGATCTTATATAAACTTTTTTATTTAAATTATATTACTGATTTTCAAAAAATTCTTTTTATAAAGCAATTAAGAAAATATCTCACGCCCTATATCACACAGGATTGATGTATAGGTATTGCTTAGGCCTATGCAATCCATTTGAAAATTTATGGCCTTTTGTCCGGCCATTTTTATAAATAATTTTTCGGCAAAAAGTCTCTTATCAAGGTTGTCAATCGAGATCAGTACTTTTGCGTTGTCAAAGTCAAAGGAGTGCCCAAGCTCAGTGGAGTGGGTACTCAGACCGGTGTTAGTTTTTTTATTGTTAACGCTAACTTAGCGTCAAAATTATTGGACTGAAACTTAATATGTGGCTTAAATAAAAATGCCTGGACCCTAATCATAGGCGCCGGAACTGGGGGGCAGGGTACATTGCCCCCCTGGCATCCTACAGGGGGGGGGCAGAGGGGGGGCAAAATTTCTTCTTTTATTTCATTTATTTTTAAAAATGATATATTTTTACTTTTAAAAAATAAAATCTTCTAAATTAAAAAAAATTTAAAAGAGTAAGAAATTCATTTTTTTTCCAAATTTTTTCCAAAAATTTTTGATAAAATCACTAGACTAGCAAATTTTTTAAAATTTCAATTTTATTTAAAATTTTTAGAGCTTTATAGTAGATTTGTTTTTGTTTTATACTATTTGAACATATTAAATTATTTTAATTTTCTAAAAAAAAATTTTTTGCCCCCCCCCCTGATTCAAATTCGTTCCGGCGCCCCTGACCCTAATATATATAAATTCATAAATAACGGTTATCGTAAATGTCTTATATGGCCTGAGCTGCCGAAAAGACAGTGTGAATGTGTGTGTGAGTGTGAGTGTGAAAGAGAAAAAGTGTGAATGTTTATAAAAAAAAAAAAAAAAAAAACTTAATATGAATTAAAACTATCTGCATATTTTTAAGGGGAGTCGTTTTAAAAAAATCTTGAAAATTCAAAATAAGAGTTGTTTTAGAGCACAAATTTATTTTTCTTTATATCTCTAAAAGTGTGCCTGATAGGGAAAAACTTAAATGATATTTGAATTGAGCATGAAAAATACTTCTAGAATTTCATGTGTTTTTGTCAACCCGTGAAAATACTTGAAAAAATACTCGATACTTGATGGAATCGATACTTTCCTTTCGATACGATACCAAGTACAAGTATCGATACTTTTTTTCGATACCACATCCCTAGTTGTGTGCTGTCACACCAGATTTTTTAAATAATATTTTCAAATACCGGTATTAAAATTCTACATAATCCAAGCAAGAGCGGATACAAGGAGGGGGGGGGGGTAAAGGGGGTAATTCACCCCCCCCCCCCCCGAGATTTGAAAAAATGGGGAAAATTTAAGATACCGCGAACGGCACATGAAAAAATTTTCGGTTCCGCGGGCGAAAAAAATTTTTGTTCTCTAAAAAGGAAGGTAAAATTATGTCACAGAATATTAAAACTAGATCTGACAATTGTACTTGGAAATGTAAGTAACACTAAGGCTGGCCAAATGGTGTTAAGGCCGAGGCCATTAAAAAAAAAAAAAAAAAAAAAAAAAAAAAAAGGAAGGTAAAATATTTTTCCGGGAGAATCCAAGTAATTTCAAATACAAAGCCATTAAAATGATTTGAGACTTATTATCATTATTTTCTTGAAATTCGCATAAGGTTCCTAAAAAATATGTTTAAAAATATATTATTTTTTTAAAAATTATTATTCAATTCAATTGAAGAGATTAATATAAATATTAATTTTATTAAATATTAATTTCTCTATAATATTCTAGGAATTCATTTTGCGTTTCTTCAACTATCTTATCTCTCTACCAAATAAAAATTTCGCAAATTGAGATTTAATCAGGAATGAAAGTTGGAAGAAAAACGCAGCCAGAACAGCTATACCCAACACCTTTAATTTCAATAAAATTAAAGCCATTTTTCATAAATATAAAATAAATGTTATCCCTAAAACAACTGGAAACTTGATGTTCTTATACAATACAAAAGATACAGATAAAAAAGATAAGACCCATAGCACGGTTTATCAAATCGAGTGCAAAGACTGTAATACATCGAATTTTTGACATGATCGCAATACTTTCTCCCTCTATATATTTCATATATAGGCTAAGAGAAAGTAAAAAAATCTTAATTAAAACGATATACCATTACAATATTTTTAATCAAAGACAAATTTTCTGTCTGTCTGTTTGTAACGCCTAGACTTCTAAACTACTCGGCAGATTTCCATGGAGTTTTTTTAATAGATAGAGAAAATTCCAGGAAATTAAAATTAAATATACAAATTAAACACTAGGTTATTTGTTTCAAAGGTTTTATTAATTAAAAATTAACACTTAATACGTATTTCGACAATTTCTTGTCATCCTCAGAAGTGATTACATTCATTAATTAAAAATTAACACTTAATACGTATTTCGACAATTTCTTGTCATCCTCACTTCTGAGGATGACAAGAAATTGTCGAAATACGTATTAAGTGTTATTTTTTAATTAATAAAACCTTTGAAACAAATAACCTAGTGTTTAATTTGTATATTTAATTTTAATTTACAAAATGTTTCAACGAGAACCAACGGTCGAAAGTTTAAATCTTATTAAAATTCCAGGGATGGTTTTAGGCCAGTGAGAAATTTTGTTATTTTGAAATTTTTGAAATTGAGAGACTTTTTATTTTTGAACAGAAAATTCCCGTCCATGGATATTTGGTCTTATCAATAGGGCTCGGATTTATAGGCACTGAAAATCTTTAAAATAAGCAGGCAACAAAGCACTAAAAATTATTAAAATAGGCACTTAAAAAGGCATTTATTGTAAAAATAGGCACTTAAAAGGCCCTTAAAAGGCATTTTTTAAGAAATAATATAAAAAAATTTAAAAAATTGATGTCTTATTTTTGGTAATCTGGTGTGACTGGTCGCACAGCACACATTGTTTTCTTAATTTCGGTAATTTAAAGACGCATTCTGTACAGCCAGCACCACAAGTGCCTGATCTCGATGCCTTGAGCTTAGGCAACTAATATGCAGAGCCGTCGGATTAGTTGCGTTAAAAGTAGCTTCGCCCCTTCTGTTTCATTAAAAAAGATGAATTCTAAAATATTTTTATATTATTAATAAAATAAAATTAAAACTTTTTTTCTCATATTTTTTTATAATTTAGTTAAGAAATTTTTGTTTTAATCTGAGAAGAAATTAATTAGTGATAAAATTAGAATTGAAGCTTAAATAAAAATATACATTTAATTAACATATTATTAATTCTTTTAAGTTATGTCAAATTAGGGGTAGGGAACCCCCCTCCCCTTATCGAAATTAATTAAATACAAAATAGATACTAGGGTGTTTAATACCACAGGTTAAAACAGGTTTTAACCGTCTTGCTTTTAAATCAATTTTGACCAATGGTTTTTAATGAAATAAATAAATTTCATATCGTATGCTTATATTTCGGGAAAATTACATAATTATATTACATAAAACCATGGGCGTAGCCAGACATCTTGTTAGGGGGTGTGGGGGGGGGGGCAACGCCTCGTTAGGGCGAGAGGAGGGGGGTTGCAATTAATATATACATAGATTATTAATTATTTATTTAGATAAAAAAAAATTAAATTAATGTAATGGATTGTGGCGTTAAAAAAATTCCCTATGAGAAAAATATATTTGTTTGTTTTTTTAATTTTTGAAGATTTAATCGCGCTCTACAACTACATAACAGCATCAAATATCATCATCTAATACCAGCAAAAAGAAAATGTCCCCAATTTCAATAGAACTCAGTTTGCTAATATATAATATTATTGTTAGGATGTAATTTCTGATCTTTTTCTTTTAGATAAGTTTTTAAATCTATTTAAATAAAATTTTTTCCTTAAATTGAATTAAAAGAATATTCAAAAATAGCAAAATAGGATATTTCTAAGATGTTACAATTTTTTATTTATGGATAATTTTTTTATATAATACAACTCAAATCTCATTGCTCAAATTAGGTGAATGTTTATTTATCTTTATATATATAATTCTTCTGTACGTGTGTATGTGACTGAACTCCTCCTAAACGACTGAACCAATTATGATGAAATTTTCTGTGTATGTTTGTGAGAATCCCGGACAGGTTTTGTTTCACAAATAACAATAAGTTAATGAGTAATTAACCGTTAAAATAAGAAAAAAATAAAAATTAGGAGAAATAGTTGCCATGGTAACAAAATATAAATATTTACCCATGTTTACGATTTTTTTTATTTATTTACATTTTGAATTCTAAAATATCGGCGTAAATTTTTTGTTTGTGTATCGGGAGAGTCCCGGAAAGAATATGATTCACAAAAAATCTTCTATGAATAATTAACCGTTAAAATAATCTCTATATATAAAAATGAAAAGGGAAGGCGAGCAAGGGGGGTCCAGGGGCGCAGCCCCTGGCTAGGCGGAAAGCCCCGCCGAAGGCGGGGCTTTGCGTCTAGTTTTTTATAAAACACAACTAAATATTTACTAATCATTGTTGTCATACAGAAGGATTTTTTTTCGACCAGTGAGTGTACTTGTGTTTTTTCTTTGCTCACGTTTTTGTTCATAATTTCGTAAATAATTATCAGATTTTTATGAATGAATGATTTTTAGAAAGCCAAAGAACTATAGAATATCGTAAATATATGTTTTTTGCATTCAGGGATCTCTAAAATTGTATTAGGGGTGACCAAAGCAAAAAAAATCTTGAAAATTTCGATTTTTAAAAACTTTAAGCCGTTTTTAGCACGTCTAAATGACATCCGATTGGAATGAAACTTAAAATTTATATGTAATCTAAATACCTGAATATTTTTACGCGGTTCAGGGTCAAAAATAATTTGAACATTCTAAATAAAAGCCGTTTTAGAGCCCATTTTCAATCAAAATCTATTTTGCTCTATATCTCTAAAACTGTGCCTGATGGAAAAATTCTAACTACATATCTGAATTCAGAATGAAAAAATGTACTAGGTTCACTTATCACATTTCTTGTGAAAAAAACCTTGTCGACTAGTGTTATTACTCAAATCTACCAATTGTTTATAAATTAAATTCATTAAATTATTTTTACTTTCTCTTACCTATGTATAAATGTAAAATATATATATATATAGAGAAAGTATTGGATTCATGTCAAAAATTCGATGTCGAGATTTTGATGGATCTTCACGTTTTGAGGTCCCCTGAATCCAAAAAAGTGGTTTTCGCGACATGGTCTGTCTGGCCGCTTGCGGCCCGTTAAACATGTTTATGCGGCCCGCCAAGCATTTCTAAAATTGAAAATAAATATTTTTTATTTTAATTTTATCCTTATCAGTATATTTTCAACCAAGAAATTAATCAAAAATGACCACCGATTAAGAGTGAGTGGGTGCACTATTAGAAGGTGCGTACGTGTAGCTTCCTCATCAATTCCGACTGATATTGATCAGCTTGTATCAAAAAAACAGTGCCAAATTTCTCATTAAAAATTTTAAATTTTTTTATTCAAATGTTTATTATAAATAAAGTTTTGTAAATTATTAATAAGTGTTACTTTATGTGCGGCCTTGCAAAAAATTTTAAAATTTAAATTGGCCCGTTGATTAAAAAGGTTGCTCACCCCTGCTCTAGATATTAAAATGAGAAAAAAAATCCTATCTGAAATATTTATTTAAAGTGGATTAAATTTTTTCTTGTTTTTTGGTACAAGGCAAAGAAAGAGGACAAAAAACTCACTTCTTTTCCATATCTCAGCAAAATTCTAACGGTATTCTAACGACAGTAGCGTAACGTTTTTTAGCTGCCCCCCCCCGCAAACATTTATTTCGGGCCCCATTATTAGACCTTAAATTTTTTTTTTTTAATACAGTATATCCCTGAACCCTGAGGGCCCCGGGCCTTTCAAAGACAAATTTTCTTTAAATTTTTCCGTTGTTACTGGAGCCCTGAGGAGAATGTTGTCATGGGCGATGAGCTCCAGGGGTTGACTAAATCATCAAACATCCACTAGTTCTTTGTGCAGGATTTGATTAGCAATTATAATAAATTAAAAGGAGCCTTCAGTAACATTAAAACTAAAATTAAGGAAACAGGCGACTAAAGAGACGACATGAAGTTTGTTTACAACCTCACTCGTGTCTTCCGTCACTTCGCTGAGACTAATAAAATCTCTTTCGTGAAGTTTCAACAAATTCCAAATATCAGCAATGCACAATGGACCTCTCATGCTATTCTAGCCCTTTTTACGTTTATTCTGATGCCTGAAATCCGTAACCGTTTGCGTAAAATTTGTCCATTCATTTCTTGCTAATGGGCTGGATCATTAAATCAGCAGCCAATACTTTCGCGTTGAAGATTTTGAAGAACTATCTGCAGCTCTGAATCAGCAGAGCTCAATTGCTTGAAAACCCACTGGAAAACAGATGTGACTTCAAAAAATTGGCAAAAAATCTGATATATAAAATCTTCAAATCATTTTGTGCGTGACGTTTTTTTATCAAATCAACTTGAAAGTATGATTTTAATCAATCTTTAGTAAAATTTCATCAAGTTATGATACAGGGATACGAGGTTGTAAAAAAGTCATACCCCTAATATACATACCGGTACATACAAACATTTTTCCCAATTCATTTTTATAATATTAATATATAGAGTTTATTTTAACGGTTAATTATTCATGAACTGAAGATTTTTTGTGAATCATATACTTTCCGGGACTCTCCCGGTACACAGACAAAAAATTCACGCCGATATTTTAGAATTCAAAATGTAAATAAATAAAAAATCGTAAACATGGGAAAATATTTATATTTTGTTACCATGGCAACTATTTCTCCTAATTTTTATTTTTTCAAATAGGAAGAATAAAATGAGCAAGCAGCTAATAATATTTCATTTTATTAAGAAACCAGGGCCGACGTTTCGGTCACGTATGGGACCATCCTCAGGGCCAGGTTAATGTCTGAAAATACATATAATCCTCGCCAAGTTATATTGGGCATACACAATTGCATGTAGCTTAATCATGACAATGCCTCAAATTATCTTGTTATTATACCATGAACAGAGAGTGAGAGTCATTCACTCATGATTAAGCTACATGCAATTGTGTATGCCCAATATAACTTGGCGAGGATTATATGTATTTTCAGACATTAACCTGGCCCTGAAGATGGTCCCATACGTGACCGAAACGTCGGCCCTGGTTTCTTAATAAAATGAAATATAATTAGCTGCTTGCTCATTTTATTCTTCCTAATAGAAAATGTGCTTTAAAACGCGGCTTATTTTGAATTTTCAAGATTTTTTTAAAAACTTAAAAAACTCGATTTTTCTAAATTTTGAGCCGTTTACGGCACGTCTAAATTATTGGGGTAAAACTTTATATGTATTAAAACTATCTGCTCATTACTTTGATTTTCCGTTGGGCCCTTTGAAAGACGTCAGGAGCCTAAGATGCCGAAAAAACTTAAAAAAAGAGGAAAAATACTCATACTTTAAAAATACTCGATACTTGGTGGTATCGATACTTTCCTTTCGATACGATACCAAGTACAAGTATCGATACTTTTTTTCGATACCGTATCCCTAGGCATGGGACCAGCTATACTTCGAGATGCCTGGAATTTTATTATTTTAATAATCTTCTTCTTCTTCTTCTTCTTCTTCTCTTCTCTATCTCTATCTCTTCTCTATCCATATAAATGACAAAAAATAAAAAAGTTGAAATTTAATATATATTATGAATTATAAAATAATAATGAGATTTAATTATTCAATTTTTAATTTTAATTACTTATATCTATCTATACTTTATTATATAAAAGACAATGTCTGTCTGTCTGTTTGTAACGCATAGACTCCGAAACTACTGGACCGATTTTCATGGAGTTTTTTTTAATGGGTAGGGAATTTTCCGGGGTGGTTTTAGGCTATCATTATATCGAATTAGGGGTAGGGAACCCCTCTTTTTGGGGGTTATCAATTACCCCATAGCAAAGCATTGGAAAACAGAATCTAACTCGCTTTACTGTAAATAATTGAAAAATGGTATTTTAGACCTTAGAAAGTTCAATCACCCCCTACCCATAAAAAACATTTATTTAGACAACTCTTAGTCATATCTCTATCTGTCTGTCTGTTTGTAACGCATAGATTCCGAAACTTCTGGACCGAATCAAATTAGGGTAGGGAATTCCCCTTTGAGGGGGTTCACAAATCCTCCATAGGAAAGCATTGGAAAACAGGTTCTAACTCGCTTCAAAAAAATATATTAATCAAATATTTAAAATAAAAAATAAAAACTCTTCCTCAAAATTAAAATACATTTATCTGGACAACTCTTAGTCATATCCCGAGACGCCGCCCGCCAGGGCCTAGCGGGGTAGGGCTGAAGGCAATCCTACCGCAGCTAGTTATCTTTATATATATAATTCTTCTGTACGTGTGTATGTGACTGAACTCCTCCTAAACGACTGAACCGATTATGATGAAATTTTCTGTGTATGTTTGTGAGAGTCCCGGACAGGTTTTGTTTCACAAATAACAATAAATTAATGAGTAATTAACCGTTAAAATAAGAAAAAAATAAAATTTGAAGGAGGTATATAGCTGAGTGTTGATAATCAAATAAAAATTTTTTTTCTCTATATATCTAAAACTGTGCCTGATGGAAAAATTCTAATTACATTTCTGAATTCACTTTTAAAAAAAAAGGTACTAAATTCACTAATCAGATTTCTTGTGAATTAAACCTTATCGACAACTGTTATTATTTAGTTTATAATTTGGCTTTTCTATTTAATATTTTCGCACTTTAAAATTTAGTGAATACAGTTTGCAATACAAAAAAAAAAAAAAAAAAAAAAATTTAATTAGACATGTTATTAAATTGAAGGGTTTTTATTAAAAAGTATCAAATTTTCCATTATTATTAAATAATTATTAGGAATATGATGAAATAAAGTCTATCCCACAAATATCGACCTTCTATTATATATAAACTTACTATTTATATCGAGAGAAAAAAATATATAAAAGAATATGCTATATTCATTGGCAGAATCGTAATTAAAATATTTGTATAACGTTTAAAGTCTGTCTATATGGCCTAAAATGTCGAAAAAACTTAAAAAAAAATTATTTTTGAATGAGTACTTTTCATTCGATACCGGCAATCAAGTACTCATATGAGTAAAGTATCGAAAAAAAAGTCTCGAGTAAAAAAAGTACTAGTATCGAAACAAAAGTATCGATACCAGCAAGTATCGATACTTTTTTCGTGTCACTACCCATGCCCCTCCCCAGCCAAATTCTCTAGTTACGCCCATGATGTTGCGAGACACACTTTTTTCAGAGGACCTCAAAACGTGTATATCCATTAAAATCTAGAACATCTAATTTTTGACATGAACCCAATACTTTCTCTCTATTAATATTCATATATAGGCAAGAGAAAGTAAAAATGGAATTTTATCCCAGCCTGCCTTTATTAAATAGAATATATATGTCATATAGTAATTTTTAAAAAATCATATATTCTCAATTTCTCGTTGCATTTTAATTAATTAATATATTCATTGTCTTGTTTTGCAGGAGAAGAAGTTCGCTGCTCTTCAAATTGAAGAAGATACCGATAGTATGTCTGAGGGCGCTCCTCAAGAAGGAGTTAGTATGGCTGAGGGCGCAAGCCAATCTGAGGTAAGCAAGGAATGGGGAACTTGCATGAATTTTTAATTTGCTCGAAATATACATATATTAAATCGATTATTAAGTTATACAAATCATATACATCTTCCGGCATATAAAAAAATAAGAGCCCAAAGTTGGCCAAAAAACCACGTGACTTAAAACGCTTTCCAATTGGTTTAACAAGTTTGGCGTCATTTGGATAGCCGGCTGCTTGACAATTCCTCAACCTGCTCAACACATACTCATGGCCACAGATTATGCATATAAGCCACAAGCACAGAGCTTAATAATTGTTTTTGCTTAATAAAATGATGCCATTTTAAGTTTATTAATAAGAGGGTAAAAATGGGAGATGCAGCTAAGGTTATTTCTTTATTTGGTTAATTCACACGAGCTGACGTTTCGGTTCCGTGTTTGAACAATCTTCAGAGCTATAATCATACATATACAAGCGATATCAGAAATTATTCAAATTATTACAATCAATAGAAATTCAAATTATATTTTACCTGGCGAAAAGTCATTATGAAAGTGTTATAGTGGATTTTATACATTGATGAAAAATTCTTATCTCTATATATATAAAGAGAGAACTGACTGACTGACTTACAATCATCGCACAGCCTAAACTGTAAGGCCTAGAAAGCTGTAATTTGGCATGTAGATTACTTTTGTGCCCTAGGCGTCATTTAAGAGCCATTTTTCGAAATTCCAATTTTAAGGGCTCCAAATGGTCATTTATGTGTGAAATTACACATAATCTATTTGTGAGATTTAATAATTTTTTTTTTTAGAAATTCAAATTTTCTATAGGATATTTATTACTAGGGCTCGGATTTCGCCCTATTTGCCTTTTTTTAATTTATGGCATAAAATTTAGGCCAATATGATATGTATACGTCTCATGAAATTCTGAATAAAAGAAGAGACATTTGTTAGTGCCTATCATGCCTATTTTGGCCTATTCTGGGTTTTAGTGCCTATTTCATCTATAACCCTGGTAGGAATTGCCAATGCTGACAATTGGCCGAACCTTGGGCCAGTTGTCATTTGCCAAGCCTTGAGTAGTGACCATTGGGCCAAGCCTGGTCCGAGGCTTGACCCAATAGTATTATATTATTAAACCGAGCCTTGGGAAGACGAATAGACCCAGGCTTGGCCCAATGGTATTATATTATTAAACGGAGCCTTGGGTAGTGATCATTGGGCCAAGCCTCGGTCCAGGCTTGGTCTATTCGTCTTCCCAAGGCTCGCGTTAATAATATAATACCATTGGACCAAGCCTGGTCCGAGGCTTGGCCCAATGGTTAATTGACCCATCATATAATTAAAAAAAAAAAAAATTAAATTAAATCAAGTACTATTAATTGAAAAAACAGTAATATATAGTTATATTATTGGGTTTTGAAATTACGTAAAAAAAATAAACTTTTATTTTTTATTACAATAATTTTACAAAATTTGGAGTCGTGAATTCGTACATTTGAAAAGTCAATTTTGGTTGGTAGAAAATCACATGTGGATTTGTTGGTTGACAATGGAAAAAAGCTCGGTCGAGCGACATGCGACCTATATTTATAGACTTTTTGTCTGGCAGCACGTAGGCTGGTTATCACTTCTTATCGTTGTCGATTCAGTGTGTTTTGAATACATCACACCTTCCTCCTCTATTAGAAATTTGTCTATTATTTTAAATTCGTAGACAAATTTCCTCAGAATATTTCTATTTCTTTTTATTCAAAATTATAACATATTTAAATTAATTGGTTCATCTGTTTGTGAAGAGGGCTCGCTGGTGTAGTGAGCTAGGGTGTCAGCTTCTGCAAAGAAGATCCCTGTTCAAATCCTTGGCGTGCGGGATTTTTCATTAAATAAAAATATTTATTTAATGTAAACAAATCCTCAAGCAGGCACTGGATTGGAATATTGGATCTCACTATAATAGCCCCCAGGCAGCTCTACGAGGAGAGGGAGTTGCTGTGACATCCCGTCCTGTGGAAGGGACGTAAAGAAGGTTCCCTCTCAGTGATGCATTCTTCGAAAGGAGTAGGTTACACGCCGGTGCTGAGGGAGTCCCTCCTCAAACCAGGACATCCTCCATAGCATAGAAGAGGTTGGATATAAGGAGCCGGTTGGAACCAGAAATAAGGATTAGTTCACTAGCTAGAGAGGAGAGAGCAGGAGGAGGAGTTAGAGACAGGAAATGATGTAACTTCACGGGGTGCCGGTAGATGGCTACGGCCAGAGGCCGGTTGGGTTTGAGGTGTGTGTCTCCGTACACGTAAGCACCTCGGGTAAATAAACAGGGATCCCGATAGGAATTTCAAATAATAATAATATCTGTTTGTGAAGTTTCTATTGCATTTTCAATTACATTTCTTTTTATATTCAAAATATTAAAAATTCTTTCTTTATTCAAGTACAATATGATGCTTAATATTATTATTACAATAATTATGATCAGGGGCGTATTTAAGGGGGAGGGGCCGAGGGGCCCGGGCCCCCCCGAAATTTCCCAAACACATATACATATATAGGAATATACAGACATCAGCGCAACAAATTTTTCCGCAGGATGGACAACTTTGGTTCCGCAATAGAAAAAATGTTCCTCAAAAAATTTCGTGTGAAAAAAGTATAGTTTCTTAAAAAAAAAAATTTCCTCAGAAAAATTTTTGAGTCCAGGCCCCCCCCCCCCGAAAAAAATTTCTATATACGCCCCTGATTATGATAATTAC
>JAKCPI010002887.1:0-34172 GCA_023213315.1 Euborellia annulipes
GAAGATGCTGGTCCGGTGAGAATATCGTAATTTGTATTCCCGATGCTCTATTTCTCGGATAAACTCTTGTTGGAAGGTGAGTATTTAATAAATTACACAGTAATTTATATTCAGAGGTTTTTATTATTATATAAGCTTATAGTTGTTTACGATGCTGGCACAATTATCCATCATTTCGGATTTACTGTGTAATTTATTAAATACTCACCTTCCAACAAGAGTTTATCCGAGAAATAGAGCATCGGGAATACAAATTACGGTTATCAAAATACATTGAGATTTCTCTTGGAAACTAAATATATCTCGACACAAAAAATCTGGTGTGACCAGCACGGTGCACAACTTTTTCTTACCGAAGGGTAAGAGAAAGTTGTGTGCTGTGCGCCAGTCACACCGGATTTTTTAAATTTTATTCATTTCAATCTTTATAATTTTTATAGAGATATCCAAATAAAAGACAATTAGAAATTGTTCTGTATTTTATTCATAACAAATAAACGCCCGTAAACTCCGAAAATAATAATAATAATATTCATAACAAATAATTAATTCATTTGAATCCCTCCACAAGTCCTACGTATAAAGGAAAGATCAGAATTGCAAAAAAGGAAAAATAAAAACTCTTAGCCTTATTAGGTTTCTAACCCTGGTCGTACACGAGGACATTTTTCGAGCAATTTTTCGTGACATTTCTGGCTCCATAAAAATGTCTTCGTGTACGACAGCAAAAATGGAATTGGAATTGGAATTGGCTTGAAAAAAAATGTTTGTTCTATTTTTTCGGGCCAAATCGGCGCATTCAGAATGCGCACAAACGCAAATGCGTCGAAAATGGCCGTTTGAAGACATTTCTCGGTCAAGAAAAATGTCTCCGTGTATGACAAAAAGTTGTCTGATCGCGCCAGAAAAATAGCCCGTGTTCTATTTTCTTGGGCCAATTCGACGCAAAGAGGGTGCGCAGTAAATCGACCATATCTGGCAACACCGCTTTTTGGAAATATTTTGGCATCATAACCTAGAATTTTTCAGTTTTTGACAGCAGTTGACAGATCTTTAAAATAATTATATTGTCAAATTATCATAAAAATATAAAATATATAGACATACCTCATTTGCAAAATAAAATTAAGGTAAGAATTAATTATTTAATTAAATTATTATTAAATTCCATTATTATTTATTTAAATTTTCACTTGGAATATAATAATTAATAAAAATATATTTTTTTGCAGTTCTTTTTTGGAAATTATAGTTTATAATAAAAGAAGAGCAATATCTAGATTATATATTTATATTATAATATAGGGTAAATGAATACTTTGTTTTAAATAACTATTATTTATTTAAATTTTCATTTGGAATATACCAATCTTAATCAGATTAATCGTAATCTTTGATAATAACTAAAATATTTATTTTAGATGGATTTGCACAAAGATTTATGATTTAAATTTATATTGTGGAAGTGTTTTTTATGATGAACTGAGGTGGTGATAGTTAATATTAATAAAATAATACACGGTAGTGTTTTGGTTGCAGGTTTATTTTCGACTGAACATTCAGTTCAGATGGTTATAAACTATAATCTTCAGACTTGGAAATCACCATCAAGTTATATTTAGTATAATATATGAATGCTTTCGTTTCTTTATAATATAAAAATACATTTTAGTTTTATGATTTACAAAATTTTAAATAAATAAAATTTTCATTGTACATGTAATATTTGTTATTTACGTAAAGAAACAAAAAATCCTTTGTAAAGATATTAAAAAAACAATTCTTAGCTTATTTTTTTCCAAATGAGGTATGTCTATATTTTTTTTTTATTAATAAATATATATTTCTATGTATAGTAAGGCCCTATTATAGTTTTTAACCTAAAAAAGTTTTTGATTCAGCTGTCAGTTTAAATTTTCAAACTGCGCACTTTTCTGCGCAGAATTGGCCCCAAAAATGTAAATGTCCCCGTGTATGACAGGTTTTTTCAAGCTAGAAATTCAGGCCATTTTTTCAAGCCATTTTTATGGAGCAAGAAATGTCGCCAGAAATTGCTTAAAAAATGTCCTCGTGTACGACCAGGGTAAGATATAATTATTATTCCAAATACGGATAGTTTAATTAAAGCCCGATGCCCGCCCCCTCCGGACTCCCGGAGTTGCTTGATTTATAGCTGACCAAAAAACAAGTACAAGAAAATATAAATTATTTATTTATTCTTTTTTTTTTTTTTTAAAGAGCCTTTAATTTATAATAAATAAAAAAAAAAAGTTAAATTTTCTCGTATACGCCTACATGGAATCAATTTATTATCAAAGATATTTTAATCTTGGAAAAAGTGCATCCCATCTGTCTGTGAACAAAATATCTCAAGAACGAAAAGAGATAGGGGGTTGAAATTTTATATTTAAGTTAGGTACCCTCCTGGGACGTGACACGAAGCTTTTGAACAAAATCGGCCAAAGATTACTAGTACTTTACTGATGTACTTTTTCACTTTTTTCGATTTTCTCAAAATTCGCTCTAACAATTTTGATTAAAATTCAAAAATAAATTATTTTTAAGATGTTCTTTAAAATGTATATTCTCATATTGCCATTGAAATCTTTTGAAGACCACTTTACTCTTGTACTTCATAGGAAGGATAGAAGAAATATTTGCCATGGTAACAAAATATAAATATTTTCACATGTTTGTAAATTTACACAAGATATTTTAATAAGAGTATTTTTTAACTTATAATAAAATATAATGACGATTAGGAGGAAAAAAAAAAAAACTTGGCAGCGGTGGGATTCGAACCCACGCCTCCGAAGAGACTGGTGCCTTAAACCAGCGCCTTAGACCGCTCGGCCACGCTACCGCATATTTATCCAATTGCACCAACATTATACTGAACAAAAAAAAATGCTTTTTAATAAATTCTAATCAGCTTATCGTAAATTATTTTATTAAAATCTGTTTACTTGTAGAATTCATCCAGAGGAAATGTGATTTTAGAAATTCGATAACTCTTTTAGGAATCGGTAGAGAATAGAATTCAACTGTAACTTTAACTTGTAAACTTACTCGCCAGATAGCAAATCATCGATATAGTAAACAAGAACACGTTTAACCTTCGAGTTAAAAAAATTAGTTTTTTCGCATATAATTAAGGGAAGTATTGTGAACAAAATCTTTAAAGTCAATTGTGAGAAAAATAAAAAAATACATCAGTAAAGTGCTAGTATTATTTGGTCGATTGGAATGAAATTCCTGCCCATGCTTGGGACATGAATACTTAGCTTAAGTATAAAATTTGAGTATCGAGAGTTCTTTCCTTATTGAGTTATTTAATTTAAATCACATTTTTTGATATTTCAGTTGAAATTCATTCAAATGATTGTGAAAATGACGTCAAATTCAAGCTAAAGGGAATCGCCTCCTTTTAATGGCAATTTCAAGAAAAGCAATAAAACGGACATTTAAAAGCAATAAAATCTCTTTCAGGGAAATTTACATAAACATTATGTTTTGATCTATTAACTGGAATCGATCTTCTTGAAATTTAAGATTTTTTCACAATAAATTAAATTGATTTCAAGTGAAATATCAAAGAATGTGGGTTTATGGGAATTACTCAAAAACGAAAAAACTCTCGATACTCAAATTTTATACTTAAGCCAAGTACCAATGTCGCAAGTATTTCAAGAAATTTCAATCACATCCGCCAAAGGGTACTAGTACTTTACTAATTACTTTCCTACGATACGATACCAAGTACAAGTATCGATACTTTATTACACATGCCTACTCTCATGTGAATGTATTGAAAACTCCAATAATTACAGCTACCGGGAATATTTTTTTTTTTTTTCGTAGTTTCCGTTCAATATAATAAATAAATGAGATGCAGTTTTACCGTGGCGCTCGGTGTCTGTCCTTGCTTGCATGCGTTGGCTGTCCGTGTGTCCAATAAGGTGAAGAGGCGGGTCTACGTTGTGCCACCCACACCGACAGCCATACTTCTCTTCCGGGCCTCCCCCACCTCCCCCACTTCCCACTAATACTAGCCTTTCAATTTAACTATTACCCCTTCACAAACCTGGCTCTTGAGGGGGGCGCTCAACAATTCAATTTATTTTATACCTAATTTTTTTTTTATTAATTATAATTAAATACTTAATTATAACTCGATATAGTCTATGAAATAACGAAGTTTGAAATCTTGAAACGCAATAACTTGTAAACTATTGAACGATTTGTCATGAAATTTGGTCCAGATCTAGAGGCTAACGTTATAATTATTATTGCTGAGTTTCAAAAGATTTAGAAAAAAAGAAGCTTAGAAAACTGTCGTTCGCGATTATAATATTTTTTGCCTACGGGCTTGGTCTAGTTGGTAGCGTGCCTATCTTCTATACCGAACGTCACGGGCAGAGGCGTACCGAGGCAGTTGGAGGCCTGGGGCGGCACTAGAAGAGGGTGCCCTATATTGAATTTTTTTTTTTTGGGGGGGGGTAAAAACTTTTCGAAAAAATATTTTACCTTTTTTTTAGAGACGCCAATTTTTTGCCGCCCGCGGAACAAAAATTTGCCGCCGCCGAACATTTTTTTTTCCCGCGGAACCTAAATTTTGTCGCGCCCTTAGATCCGGCCCTGCCGCAAGGGCCCCGGGGCCTCTCAAAGAGGCTATATGGGGCCTATGTCGGATCGGGGCCTGGGGCGGGCCGCCCCCCCTCGGTACGCCACTGGTCACGGGTTCGGACCCCAGGCAGTCCGATGATATTATTTAAGCCATTTGGATACCAAATGACTTTGTAGTGTCCCACAGAGTCAAAGGACGTTAGTGACAAATAGAAACAAAATAAGACACTAACCCTTGAGGGAATCCGTCTGTGAGGAGGAACCCGTGAGGGGTGAGTTGAGATTGTTAAAGGGAAATTGTTGACTGACATTTGAAGTTAAGGTGTATGGAAGAGAGTGAAATATGAGCTCAATTAATATATGTATATGGTTGGCGAAAAAGATTGTAAAAATAAAATATAAGAAATATTTTTATTTTTATTTTTATTTATTTTGCCCTTTTGTTAAAATATAAGAAATAGAATATGAAATAGAAATAGAAAAACAGAAAAAGCAATAAATAAACACACTCGGCCTCCGTCATCAAACTTTTGTTTTTTTTATTAACTAAAATTATTCCTGACTCCGAGGGCAGCCATTCTGAATTGGCAACTCAAGTCCAGGGGGGGGGGTCTCTCGTTATTCCAACGGCCCCTGGAACTTTCAGTGAGAGCTCCTCCACTCTCATCGGAGTCCGGACCTACCCGTCTGCCAACACTCCATCCACATAACCCAACAACTTAAAGAGAAATGCCTGGACCCAGGGCCGGCGCAAGCTATTCTGCCGCCCTAGGCAAGATATTTTTTTTGCGCCCCCCCCAAAAAAAAAAAAACTTTAAAAATTTAATTTGCCGCCCCCTCCTTAAAATTTTCCCCGATCTCAAAAATTTTTTTGCGAAATTTTTTTTTTTTTTTTTTCGCGGAACCAAAATTTTTTCTCGTGTGCCGCCCACGGAACCAAAATTTTTTTCCCGCCCGTAAAAATATTTTACCTTTTTTTTTTTAAGAGACACAAAATTTTGCTGCCCCCGGGACCGAAATTTTTCCCCGTGTGCCGCCCGCGGAACCATAATTTTTTTTCGGGTGCCGCTTGCGGAACCAAATTTTATTTTTTTATTTTTTCCTTTTTGCCGCCCTCTCCAGGTTGCCGCCCTAGGCGGCCGCCTAGTTTGCCTAGTGGACGCGCCGCCTCTGCCTGGAGCCCAAATAGATATTTTATTCAAATAACGGTTATTGTCAAAGTCTTAAATGGCCTAAGTTGCCGAAAAGACTGTGTGAATGTGTGTGTGAATGGGAAAAAGTTTGAATGTTTAAAAAAAAAAAAAAAAAATTAATATTTATTCAAATACAATTTTTTTTTTTTTTTTTTTTGAAATGTGATATTATTATGAGATTTCTTATTATATAGAGATTTTTTTTTAATAATGTGTTTTTTGTGATATTTTTCTTCTTCGTTCAAATAGTTCAATTTAAAAAAAATCACAATAAATATCACATTATTTTAAAAAAAAATATCATACACACTATTTAAAAAAAAAAAAATATCACATAAAAATATCACATCATTTGAAAAAAAATATATATATATATATATATATTTTTTGAAAAAAAAATATATATATATATATTTTTTTTCAAATGATGTGATATTTTTATGTGATATTTTTTTTTTTTTTCAAATAGTGTGTATGATATTTTTTTTTTAAAATAATGTGATATTTATTGTGATTTTTTTTTTTAAATTGTGTTATATTTTTCTGTATATATTTTTATTTTATTTTGTTTTTATTTTACTTTTGACGTGATTTTTTTTTTTTTGTAATATGATATTTTTTTGTAGTGTGACTTTTTCTTTGAATTTTGTTTGTTGTGATTTTTATGTATACTATGATGTGATTTTTTTTTTTTTTTGTATTGTTGCTTCCCAAATTAATGGACAGCAGTCTGGGAATTGTGAATAAATAAATAATTTACCGCTTATTTTTACCGCTCCCTGTGGTCCGATTCAATTCTTCTTTTAATATCTTCTTAGGCCCACTTAGGACTAGAAATTTGCCAAACCTCCGATGAATAGTTCCAGAGATATAAGCAAAAAAAAAAGCACATCACATATTTACGTACGCACATTAAAATGGGGTCGTTATGACTTGAAATGTAAAGTTTGGGGGGTTAGATTTTTTACAATCATACCTTCTTTTATATTACATATAATATAATGGCGACAAGTAAAATTTTTTCTCAAAAGGAGGGGGGAGTTCTACTGTCAATAAATAACCAATCAAATTACAATGTTGTTTTAATGGCTTCCTCTCTGCCTCAACCCTTTATTAATTAGAGCATTTGTTATTTGTTTTCGTTTGAGTGTATCCTATTAATTAATTGAAAACGAGCCAGCCGATAGGGCTGCTGGCTGTAGACCATCAAGATAACGAGTCTCTTATTAATCAATTGGTCACGTAATCGAAGCTTCTGTCTGTTGACACGCACTCCACCTGTATTCGTCTCGTCTTATTATTATAATTATTAAAAAAAAAAAAAATCATTGTGTGTTTTTATGAAACCACGATGCAAGTGAAACTTTTTTTTCGGATCGTAGACTTTTAACTGAAAATTATTCAATTAAGGGTATTAAAATCGCGTTTTTAATCTTAAATTAATAATTGGAAAATGGGAAATCAATTGGCGTATGTTAAATTAAAAACTGAGAAAAATATTTATTTAGTATTTGAATCATTTTAAAAATTATATTTTATCAATTTAAAAATTGAAAAATTAAATCTCACAATTATTTTTTTATAATTCGTCATATATATTAATTTTCAACTTTCCTATTTTTGTCGTCATGGCTTGTGACGTCATAACTTGTAGCGTCACGGCCTTTGACGTCACGGCTTGTAACGCGACATGCTGATAGAGAAACGAAAAATAATTTGTGTCGATCAAAATAAAGTTTCACTTTAAAAAAAATTATGTCTTTCTACGTACACGTGTAAATGACAAAAATATGAAAATTAAAATTTAATTTATATATCATTAATTATAAAATAATAATTGGGAGATTTAATTATTTCAATTTTCATTTTTCTTCACCCTCACAATTCGCCCCTGACCTATGGCTCAGAGGTAGAATATTAGCTTCTGGTGTCAAAGATCAAGAGTTCGAATCCCATTCCAGGCGAGAAATTTACTTTAATTGAATTAGATACAATCCAGGGGCGTAAATAACACCCTCTCTGAGCCTGTAAACTTCCCATGTTTATCTTGAAATTCGAATGTACTGTACTGTCGGAAATTAAATAAATCTCGACACAAAAAAATCTGGTGTGACAAGCACACAACGTGCTGTGCGCCACAGTCACACCAGATTTTCTCCAATAAAATAAGAATTCGGTCACATTAGAACAGCCTACACACACACACACACACACTCTTTCCGTTCTATTAAATAGATAAATTTAATTAAGACATTATTCAATCATAAAAATATTTATCATCTTACAAAGATCATTAATTAATGTCAAAATTAATGATTAAAAGATCATTTGCAAAAAAAAAAAAAAAAATAGAGATGATTAATATTTAATTTAAATGCAAAGTTGAAATGAAAGAAAGAAAAAAAAAACAGATTATGCCACTATTTAATAACTTCCGCCGTCTAAATGAGATACCTTTGAATGAATTGAAGAATGGTCCAACCCAATCAGACACCCGATTCTATTATTTCATGGGGAGTATCATTTGAAAGATCTAATTCGAAAATATAGTTTGACTGCTCTTACAGCACACAACCTCCGGTAATTGGAAGTTGTATTCTGTGCTTGTTACACCAGATTTTCCGCCGATATAGGAGTATTAGAATTCAAGATATAAAATTTATATTGGGACACTATTATTATTACTTTCTCTTACCTCTATATATGTTAATATATAGAGAAAGTATTGGATTCATGTCAAAATGTTCGATTTCGAGAGATTTTGATGGATATACACGTTTTGAGGTCCCCTGAATCCAAAAAAAGTGGTTTTCGCGACATGGTCTGTGTGTGTGTTCAATTTTAAGCATGAAGGATTTGAATATATTTAAGTTAGACAGCCCCCAGGGCGTGAAAATAAGCTTTTAATCAAAATCGGCCAAAAAGTACTAGTACTTTACTGATTTACTTTTTCAGTTTTTTTTTTCGATTTTCTCAAAATTCGCTCCAACGATCGATTTTTTTTTAAATTCAAAAATCAATTATCTCGCAACGATCCCAGGAAGAGATCGTTTTTGTTTTTTTTATTTAATTTTAATTCATTTTTAAATATAAAAATTTATATATAAAATTATAGAGAAAGGAAGGATTATTGAAATTTAATTTGAAAAATTTTATAATAAAATTAATCCTTTTTTTCCCCTTCCTCTTTTGAGAGAAGATTATTTGGTCGATCAACAGACAGAAATACATCATTCGTTTGCGGGCTGGCAAAGCCCTCAGATCTCCATGACTCGATGGTTGGCTGTGATGCCATCAGCATCTCCATGAATCGGTGGTTGGCAGGGAAGACTTCACAATCAGCAGATCTCTCGTTCCTGGCTCTTGGGCTGCCCGAATATCAAAATCACTATTGTCTGGGAGAGAGACTGCCAAACTACATTTACTTGTCTCGGACGACGGACGACCAACATTTGCATTAGGGTCCGACCGAAACAAGATTTTCAGCCGAAACCGAAACCGAAACCGAATATTCGGCCTCAACCTTAGTTTCGGCCGAAACCGTAACCGAAACCGAAACTTGTCTTTCCTATAAAAAAATTTATATTTTTTTTTTTTGAAATTTTTTTCCCCTTCGTGAAAATCATTTTACCTTTTTTCTAGGGAGACAAAAATTTTTTCTCCTTACCAAGTGAAAATCATTTGACCTTTTTACTTTCTCTTACCTATGTATATATGTAATATATATATAGAGAGAAAGTATTGGATTCATGTCAAAAATTCGATGTCGAGATTTTGATGGATCTTCACGTTTTGAGGTCCCCTGAATCCAAAAAAGTGGTTTTCGCGACATGGTCTGTCTGTGGGTGGGTGGGTGTGTGTGGGTGGGTGGGTGTGTGTCTGTGAACAAAATATCTCAAGAACAAAAAGAGCTAGGAAGTTGAAATTTTATATTTAAGTTAGGCACCCCCATGGGACGTGACACGACGCTTTTGAACAAAATCGACCAAAGAGTACTAGCACTTTACTGATTCACTTTTTCAGTTTTTTTCGATTTTCTCAAAATTTGCTCCAACGATTTTTTTTTAAATTCAAAAATCAATTATTTTTTAGATTCTCTATAAAATGTATATTCTCATTTTGTGGTTGAAATCTTCTGAAGCACACTTTACTCTTGTACTCCATAGAAAAGATAGGAGAAATGGTTGCCATGGTATCAAAATATAAATATTTTCCCATACTTATAAATTTTACATCTTGAATTCAATTGTACCCTACTGTCGGAAACTAAATACATGTCGACACAAAAAATCTGGTGTGACAAGCACAGTACACAACTTTCGATTACCGAAGGTAAGAGAAAGTTGTGTGCTGTGCGCCAGTCACACCAGATTTTTTTTTTAAGACTCAAGTTTCGGCCGGCCGAAAGTTTCGGCTACTTTTTGGCCGAAACCGAAACTACGGCCGAAACCATGATTTTTGGCCGAAACTGGCCGAAACCGTAACCGAAACCGAATATTCGGTCGGTTCCTAATTTGCATATTCGCCGAGAACACATCCGTCTTCACTTGCCGTGCGTTTCGGACGAAGGTCGGCCAGATGCGACCGAAACGTCATTACTACATTCATCACCGAAGACACCAACCTTCAAATTATTCTATTTTAATTTTTTTTTTAAATATTTTTCAATAAAATTTCAATTATTTTTTTTTAATAAATTATAATTTATATTTTTTTTAATTTTATTTTTTTATTTTAAATTTTAATTAAAATCGTTAGAGCGAATTTTGAGAAAATCGAAAAAGTACACCAGTAAAGTACTAGTACTTGTTGGCCCATTTTGTTTAAAAGATTATTTTCACAAGTTCGTAAGGTGGTCAACTTAAATATAAAATATCAAGCTCGTAGCTCATTTCCTTCATGCTTAAAAATGTCCAGAACAATTTGGGAAATTTTTTTAATGAATCCAATACTTTCTCTCTCTATATATGAGCCGGTTAAAGCACAAGTGGTGTAACTCCACTTTTTGAGTTAGGCATGATACGGTGTAGAGAAAAGTTTATTCTGTTTAATTCACTAATTGTGTATATCCTAGTCCTGTTACTGGAGTTTTAATAAATAAAATATTAAAAAATACAATGTTGATTTTTATATAAACATTCTAGTTAACCCTTCTGTATGTCAAAATAAGGGAAACTGGACTTACACCACTTGTGCTTTAACGGGCTCAAATGTAAGTTTATATTAACATATACATAGAGTAAGAGAAAGTAAAAAAAAAAAATTAAAGTTTATTATAATATGGTCGTTTTGCTAAAAAAAAAAAAAAGGATAATGATTTACACTGAAGTGGAAAAAATTAGCCGCAAGGAGGAAAAAATAAAGTTTTGCTAAAAAAAGGTCAAATGATTTTCATGCATGGGGGAAAAAAATTTTCCCCAGGGCGGAAAAAATTTCGTAAAAAAAAAAGAAAGTGTGTAATGTTATTCCCAACGCCTCTTTGTGGTGCCGAGGACTTCAAAAGGTTGGGAAAACACTGTTGTAGAGGATAATTTCCTGGACATTTTAAGACCAAAGCCACTCTGATATCTCAAAGACTAAAAAAAAAAAGTTACAGCCTAAAAAACGAGATTTTGAGTAAAACGCATTTAAGGGGCGCGTCTCGAAAAGCCGTTAGAAGACGATTCAGTACCGAGTTACTCTAGACGGCAAGAGATGGCGTTAGTTTTTCAATATACTCTCCCTGATTTCGTCCTCCCCGTTCTTGATTCTTCAAAAACGTTGCGATCTTTTAGATACTCTTTAAAATATATATTCTTATTTTGCCATTGAAATCTTCTGAAAACCACTTTACTCTTGTACTTCATAGATTCAAGGGCGGATACAAGGGAGGGTTAAAGGGGGTAATAACCCCCCCCCCCCCGAGATTTGAAAAAACTAATTTTTTTCAAAGAAAAATTTATTTTGAATGTATAATTTTAAAAATTAACACTTAAAAATTTGATTTGTATTTATATTCTGGCAAACAAGTACAAAATGCGCCTTTAAATTACCGAAATTAAGAAAAAAAAAACAGTCACACCAGATTACCCCTCCCCCCTCTAGAAACACCTCTGGATCCGCTCTTGCGTTGATTCAATTTTTTCTTGACTAACTTCACTCCTAATTTGCTAATTATAATCTAACTTACAGAAAAGAGGGGCGGGAGAGGGGAAGCGCTGAAAGTGGGTGGTGTACTCAAATCTTTTTTATTTAACGTGGGTTTTAAAGCATAACATTCATTAGATTTTGTTTTGTTTTCACCTCATAAATTACACATTTAGCAAATCTCTGGGTGGATTAACTAGTTATATTTTCGGGGCAAGGATGGTGTGTGTCAAAATAAAAAGATGAGATAAATGGCATACATTTAATAAAGATAGGCAGCTGTGTATCTGGGCGTTGCTTTGGGATGCTCTGACATAATAAGTTAAGAGCCGACCCTAAAGGGATAATAATGCTCCAAACGAACCGCGCCCTCCCTTTCTTCCTCTTTCCTCTTTCTACAACGTGTGGGAAAAAGAAAATCTCTTTTTGTTTTTACCAACTAATACGTAGTTTAATAAATGTCAATTAACCCCCCCCTTTCTGGAGCCGCCTGCGGCGGATCATCGTCTTTTTTAATCAAGTGCCGCAATTTTTCAGTCAACTCGTTTCAGGCAATAAAAATATATATGTGGCTTATTAGAAAATAACACTTTGTTATCTCATGGAGAATGTATATTTATGGACCCTGTTATGCAAATGTGTGTCAAAGGCCATAAAATTAAAAATTGAGTTAAGCCACTAGCGTAATTTATAGCTGGGCCCCCCCCCCGCAAAATTTTATTTCGGGCCCCATTATTAGACCATACAAAAAATATTTTTAAAATACCGTATATCCCTGAAACCTGAGGGCCCCGGGCCCTCTCAAAGAGAAATTTTAATTAAATTTTTTACCGGAGCTCTGAGGGCCCGGGCCCACTCAAAGAGAAATTTTCATTATTTTTTTTTGTATATAAAATTTTCCGTTTTTATCGGAGCTACAGTTTTTTAGCCCGGCCCGGCCCGAGGGCCCCCAAAGGTCCGGGCCCCCCGCATCGCGGGGTCTGCGGGGGCGTACGTTACGCTACTGAGTTAAACACGGAATATTGTTTCAAATGCTATAATTAATAATATTTTTTTATGAAATATGTCCTAAAAAAATTTATATTTAATGTAAAAGCATAAAATTATTTTTACAATATTTCAATGCAGGGTTTTCGTTTTGCAATAATGATTTATGTACCTAACACGTTGTTTTTTATGATGTTTTTTTTTTTTGTTTTTTTTTATTAAAAAAACATTCACACTTTTTCTCATTCACACTCACACTCACACACACATTCACACAGTCTTTTCGGCATCTTAGGCCATTTAAGACTTTTACGATATCCGTTATAGAGATTAATATACATATATGGGGTCCAGGCATTCTTATTTAAGCCATTTGGTATCCAATTGGCTTAAATAAAATCATCGGACTGCCTGGGGTCCGAACCCGCGACGTTTGGTATATGAGGTTAGCACGCTAACCTCTACGCCATGCCCCGAGGGCTTTTATGATGTTAACAACCAATAAAAACTTATTTAACCTATATTATATATTGTTTACCTTAAATAAACCAAAATCCTTTTTTTTGAAAAATGAGAAATGAATTCGTAGATGTCAAAATTTAATTTTTTGATATTATTCCTGATAATGAAGATGAGGATCAGGGCGATTTCGAAAAGACAACAAAATAAATAATATTAAGTCAAGTTCATTATAACTTTAATTTACTGTTGCCATGTTCACTTCCATTCAGCAATTAATTGATGAGAAAATTTTGTTAATACTTTGTATTTATTTTAAAACATTAATACTATTTAAAATTTATTAATGTAATTTTGATGAAAAGTTTCTATGCTACTAGTATTCAATATAACCATAAAAGAACTTTAATAATATCTTCGTTTTAATTTTTGAATTATAACCTAAAATTATTTTATTAATATAAATAAGTAGTGCATAGATTAATTTGCAATCAAAAGACTTTGAAGCATTTTTGCAAATATATATTGGACTTAGAGAATTTTGCAATAATAATTTTTTATATTTTATTGTTTTTCTCTAAATTAGTCATATTATTAGAGATAATTTATGAATATCTGCCATAATTACAGTATTTACTTGCACAATTGACAAAATAAATGATATATAATCTAATCAAAACAATTTAAATCAGAAAAACTTTAATGTTGATTTTCTCAAAACTCTGTACCTGGCATTTGACACACATTTGCATAACACGGTCCATAAAATAACGAAGAATTGCCTAGGAATTTATCTGAAATTTTGATGTTTTATGACTGTGAAGATTTACTCAGCATTTGAAAAAATTAAAAAAGTAGCCTACATTAGTAAAATACTAGTTCTCGAAGTTTCCCAAAAACGAAGATGAAACGTAATTTGTTATTTATTGTTAATAAAGGGGAAAATTGAGAATTATCAAATCTTGAGCACCTTTTTGCCAAAACTCATTTGAAATAAAATGATGCCATTTAAGGGCGTAGACAGGGGAAGGGGTCTAAATCCCCTCCCTTAAGATAATTTTCTGGCTAATCTCGAATCGTTCCATTTCAGACTTTTGCCACTCGGCATTCTCAGCTGGCGATTTATAGATTTGAAAAATTTCGCAGGTGGAGTAGCCTTCTCCCCTTATAAACGCCCCAGTCTAATATCGAATATAGGCAGGGTCATACACGGAGAAGGGCCGGTGGAAATAAATCCCTGGGACGTACTCCTTTAAACTTCATTCATAAAATCCTAATAGAAAATTATTTTCATTAGATTGCTAGACTTCTAAGGGATAGATTCTTAAACAATTTCTCTTTTGCAGGTTCGTGTTTCTCCAGTGCAATTGTGTTCAGTGTTCAACTAGTGCAATCAACTGGATCAGCTCTACGAGTGGCAAGGAGCTTCGAGCGACCGTCAACCCCTCAGGAGGTGAATATTTTATTCTTTAGACATACCCCTTACACATAAATTCAAAAATATATAATTGATCTGATTCTAATTTCATTTTTTTCTTTTTTGTTACAGATTCCTGGGGGTCAAGAGAACAAAGGTATTTTACGCATGGTGCAAGAATATTAAAGGGGGTAGATTAGATTAGCTTTTGAGGATGTTCTTTTTTTAAGCTAACCCCAAATAGTAAAGAGCGTCTTCCGCCAAGGGATTCCATCATTATCATCTTGGTACCTAGAACTTAAGGTGTGATTTATATAGGAATACAAATTTAAATGTATTCACTTTTCGATCTATAATTTGAAAATTCATTTTTCACACCTTAAATTGTAGTTTAATAGTTTAAAAATTTTATATTTGAACCTGCAGCTACTCCTCATGAAGCTAATAGTGGAGAAATCAACGAGAATATTCTTCAAATTAGGCCTCTGCTGGAGATTCGTCGTTGTTATTAGCTAGGTGCCTTCTCTAATCGTTTGTTAGGGTCCCTTGATTGTATATGTATTTAGGATCCAACAGGGAAGTAATATGAATTATATTCTCGTTGATTTGTTCCATGAATAAGGAGATGCGGTCAGATCTGATTGAAAGATTGAGGCCCAGGTGTTTGGAAAAGACATCTTTTTATGACGCGGAGTCTGATATGTTTTTGTATATTTGAGGTGGCTCTATGGGTAAACGAGAGTTAGGGAGGGATGTCGTTTCTCCAGGGATAGCCTGGATGTAAATAACGCATACCCTTAAGGCCAGGGACAGGCCCGAGGGCCCCGCCGATCTGATGGTGGGGACCGGGTAGATACACTTACAATTCGTTCGTATTTCTAATTAGGCTAGGTAGGATCTCTTTCAAAAAGCCCCCTGGTCTCTCGTTTACTCGTAATCCAAAAAATCACGTTCATTCTCACTGATTTGATTTCTTCGGTCACCCGACTTACGGTTTTTCGAAACATAAATCACAATTCATTTTTTGAAATTTCGTATATTCTTTTTAATGCAAATAATAAAAAGAATTGTTCGTGAAGTACATTATTTTTGTTTGAATTATGTATTTCCGAATTTTGTTTTTGCTTTATTTTAAAGAAAAAGAAGTCTTCAAGAATTAAGTATTACGCGATTTAATAAGTAAGTAAATTTCATATATATATATAAATAAAATGAGCAAAAGTAATTCAAATTTTTTATTTTTCAGGTGACTTTATACCTATCTCCTTGACGTTTTGGTTAAATAAAAACATAAACTCATTTAATAATACAAATGAAGAAACATTTTGCCTGAAGAGTGTATCATCTATTGGTGTCTACTCATCGAGCTTTTAAAATACACAGTAAGTAAATACAAATTATTGGCATCTTTTAATTGACCCTTTGAGAGTTAGCTAACACCACTGTTTATTTGAACGTCTGTTGAGACAATTTTTTCTGCATTTTTATATTCAATTTCTTACAATCGCAAAATCATTTTTTTTTAATTGAATTTTTCTTTTTTCTCTTTTTTTTATAAAGTGAAGTGAAGTGCAAATAAAAAAAAAAAGAAGTCTTCAAGATTAATTTTCAAAGCAACATAATTTCAAAAGTAAGTAAATTTTCATTAAGCGATAAAATCAAAATATGGAAACTAAGGAATGGAAAAGAATAAGTACAGGTGCAGCAAATGAAGAGAGCCTTTGGATGCCAAAAGCCGAAAAGGAGACGTTTCGGACAAAATTTATTTGTCCATCTTCAGTCCTCGCTACAAAAATATACAAATTTAAATAAAACAACACTGTTGCGAAATTCAATTACAATGGATCTTACTTGGCTTGTAATTGAATTTCGCAACAGTGTTGTTTTATTTAAATTTGTATATTTTTGTAGCGAGGACTGAAGATGGACGAATAAATTTTGTCCGAAACGTCTCCTTTTCGGCTTTTGGCATCCAAAGGCTCTCTTCATTTGCTGCACCTGTACTTATTCTTTTCCATTCCATAACATCAACAGCAACTTCTCTTCGATTTATGGAAACTAATATATATATGGGGCATTCCACGCCAACTCGACCACTTTTGAACCCGACCATTTTTGATTTTGCTGAAACTTTGTCATCTTTTTGTACCCTATTGAAAACGTGTTTGAGAATTTTTTCAGATTTTACGACCCAGCCAAAAAAAGTTATAGCATTTTCAAAAAACATCGATTTTTTTTTTAAATAACCGTAAAACTGTCAAAAATTAACTTATCGGGACGATTTTTTTTTTGAAATTTTTGTCTTTAAATGTACTTTTCAGAAAAAAATATGACAAAATTTTACAGAATCATCTTGAACGTTTTTTTGACATTTTCGGAAAAAAACAAAAATTTCGGGATGAATGACACTTTTTTTTTTTAATTTTTTTTTTTATAAAAAACTTTGATTTTTTCTACAATTGCTCTGAAAATTTCAGAGTGGGATTATTTCGCGTTCTATTTTTTTTATTTTTGAAAAAAAAATTTTTTTTTGTTCTCCGCTTATTTATCATGATGGTGCTCTTAAATTCTTCCAGGACTGTCCGAGATTCTAGAAAAATGAAGAAAAATAATAATAATAATAGTTAGAGGTGATGAAAATCGAGAAAATTCCATTTATCCTGAAAAAATTAGAAATTAGTTGTGTATTCAACTACTGAAGTATTTGAAGCGTCAAGTAAAAGCTTAGAAACATGGGCGTAACTAGGGAGGTGCCAGGGGGGCCTGGCCCTCCCCAGAAAGCTCCTTGCCCCAAGAAAAATTAAAGGGGGGCCATGTGACCAGCCATCTTCCGGTGGGCCTGGAAAGCCCCATATTTTCTCAATATTTCTTGGGGCAAGGAGCTTTCTGGGGAGGGCCAGGCCCCCCCCGGCACCCCCTAGTTACGCCCATGTTTCTAAGCTTTTACTTGACGCTTCAAATACTTCAGTAGTTGAATACACAACTAATTTCTAATTTTTTCAGGATAAATGGAATTTTCTCGATTTTCATCACCTCTAACTATTATTATTATTATTATTTTTCTTCATTTTTCTAGAATCTCGGACAGTCCTGGAAGAATTTAAGAGCACCATCATGATAAATAAGCGGAGAACAAAAAAAAAATTTTTTTTCAAAAATAAAAAAAAAATAGAACCCAAAATAATCCCACTCTGAAATTTTCAGAGCAATTGTAGAAAAAATCAAAGTTTTTTATAAAAAAAAAAAATTAAAAAAAAAGTGTCATTCATCCCGAAATTTTTGTTTTTTTCCGAAAATGTCAAAAAAAACGTTCAAGATGATTCTGTAAAATTTTGTCATATTTTTTTCTGAAAAGTACATTTAAAGACAAAAATTTCAAAAAAAAAATCGTCCCGATAAGTTAATTTTTGACAGTTTTACGGTTATTTTAAAAAAAAAATCGATGTTTTTTGAAAATGCTATAACTTTTTTTTGGCTGGGTCGTAAAATCTGAAAAAATTCTCAAACACGTTTTCAATAGGGTACAAAAAGATGACAAAGTTTCAGCAAAATCAAAAATGGTCGGGTTCAAAAGTGGTCGAGTTGGCGTGGAATGCCCCATATATATATATTTTTTTAGGTAAACGTGAGGTTAGGTGGGCTATGAGGGGAGGAGGAGGCCCAAAAGAAGAAAAAAATAATCTTTCAAAACAAATTTTCAATTAAAATACATAAATGAAATTGATGAGTTCAATTGAGTGAAATATTTTTATCCTATAAAGGAAGAAAAATTTTCTCTTTAGGTGCTTATAGACATTTGAACTTGAGAGCCAGCTTAATTTCAACAACCACAAATAGTTCTGTGGTTGATATTTTCTCAGATTAAATGAATAAGGAAAATTTTGAAGAAATACGAGGACCATATTAACGATTAAAAAATGTATTTTTACTTACTTTTTTGGTATTTTTCTTTCTCCATTGTAAATTAGATGACAAAAACTATTCCCCTGACCTATTCTGATTGAGATAAGTAAAGAAATTAATTAAATAATTGTCATATACTACAATATACTACACCTAATGGATACTAATTGTTAAAAAAAACTCTATTGTTAAGAGATAAATAAACATATAATTTCTTATTGGTGCCGAAGTTTATAGGTTAGTTGTGCATTTAAGGGGGTTCAGGAGCGACGTCTAAACGAACTTTAAAAAAAAACTAGACTATTATAAGGAATTTTTCAATGCGGTTTTTTTTTTAAATGAATTAAATTCATAAGAGATTATTGGGACATCGAGCTATAATTTTTTTTATTGATTTATTAAAAAATTATCGTAATTAATTTTTTTGTTATCAAGCAAATACAAAAAAAACAATCTGTCCCAATAATCTTTAATTTTTTTTTTAATTTAGAAATGAATTTATTGTTATTATTAATCACATATTAATTAAGAAATTTTTAAAATAAGCTTAGATGATTTATTTAAAATTCAACTGTCAAATTAGTTCAGCATTCTTGCAATAGATGGCAGGCTAGTCTAACAGCCGATATAGAATTATCCTGTATCTGGCCTATATTTATATATTTTTAAATATATGTCGACACGAAAAATCTGGCGTGACAAGCACAGAACATAACTTTGGATTACCGAAGGTAAAAGAAAGTTGTGTGCTGTGCGACTAGTGACAACAGATTTTTTTTTTAATGGAAAAAATATATTTTTTTATCTCAAAAAAGGCAATTGGAAATTGATTAAAATCTTTAGTATAATTTCTAAGCAAAAGGTCAATTGCATTATAAACACAAAGAGAGAGAGAAAAGTCAAGTCAAATTAAATGATTGATTGTCTTAATATTATTATATTTTGGCTTTTTTTTTTTTCTATTTTATCATCAAGCTATATGAATTAATCATTTTCTGTTATTTATTATCCTACTGTTAAAAATAAAATAAATAACATGGATTTAATGACTTGGTATGGTTTTGGTGGAGTTATTTCTAAACTACCACACCCTTTTGTATATTTTCCCTAGAAATTTAATTTAAATTAATTATTCCGAAATACAATATTTTGGCTATTGAATAAACGCGATGCAGCCGTCGGGCAGGGGACCTTAAAACGTGTATATCCATCAAAATCTCGACATTGAATTTTTGACATGAATCCAATACTTTCTGAAGTAATAAATTTCGTATTTATTTAAAAATTAACGGCCAATTAGTTGAGCATTCTTGCAAAAGATGGCAGGCTAGTCTAACAGCCTGCATTATCAGATCACTTATAATCATATATTTATATATTTTTATGCTGTTATAAATGATATAATAATAAATAATAATATTTATAAACTATGCACTATTAAAAAATCAACGAAAATCAATCAAATACATGGGATTAAATAAAGCTCTACTATACTGCCCTCTGTTGGCAAATTTTTGTAATAGTTGGGTTTTTTGGCTAAATTTTTATGACCTCTAACGCCATCTTATCGGCAAAAACATGCGAACAGCTTTGCATCCCGAATCACCCTAAATCGGGAGATTTGAGACAATAATAATAATTTATTTAACTCTCATAGAAATTATACCGCCCAAGTAGCATTTAAAGTTTAAATGACTACACTGTTACCTTGAAGTTAACTTTAAAGTAATTTTTACCAGAGAGCGCAACGTATTTATATCGGTATGATTACCGGATTATTCCCAAAGTGGGGAATAGGATTGTGGTCTTTTTTACCACACAAAAACTTTAGCTGGAACGGTAATAATCACGTTACAGATTCGTAATAGGTACATAATGGTTACGTGAAGGTTTGGTAATTTTTCCCAATTATTCGATAGTTGAACCTCGGCTTTCCATTCGTTTATATTCGGAAATTATTTTAAAGAAATGGCATCATGCAAGTTTATCAAGAAATATGTCTATTTTAATGGTAAAAGAAGATGGCCGAAAAATGTTAAATTTTATTCACAGGCGAAAGAGGACATGGATTGGAAGAAAATAAAAACGCTCGAAATTTTTTTGATAAATATAATGATTATACTTCGAATAAAATTGTGCGCCCTAACAAATATGTAGTTTTATGAATATTTTTTTATAAATGTCAAAATAAATAAAACCAACATTTTCAAAAAACGGCTAATAATCATGTTTAATTATTTTGGTAGGTACAAATTTACATAAGTTTGTAAGTAATGGTCTTTATTTATCATAAATTATTGTTTATTTCATTAATTGGCAGGTTATTATTATTTAACCATTATACAATACGACATCTTTATTTAAATATTACTTTAAAGTATTATTTTTCACTTTTAAGTCATTTTGACTATTTTTATAGTAAGAATTCCTTAAAAATAATACTGAAGAGACATTTTTACTCTATAGTGACAAATATTACCTTTTAGTTATTTTTATAAGTTATTTTAGGTTAGACTTACTTATAGGTTATATTAAAGGGTTTTTTTTATGGGAAAATAACTTCAGAAATTACGTCGAAATTTTATCACTTTTACCGTAACAAAGTGGTGGCTGCTACTTGATTTTATTACTTCAAAGTAATTTTTATTTTAAAGTAATATTTGCCACGGTAGCACTACTAACATTTTTACTCTTGAGTAAAAAAAACTTATAAGTAAATTCTTTGAGTAAATTTCACCAAATATTTACCTATGAATATTACCATTAGGTAGACAACTTTGAAGTTTAATTTGGTAGTAAAAATAACGTTATTTTCCCTGTGCTATTTACTTTAAAGGGAATTATTACTAAAAAGTTCCATAAATAAGTTTAATTAACTACATTTTTTCTCTCCAAAAGTAAAAAAAAACTTTATGCTAGTAATTCTTACGGAAAATGCTGCTTGGGCGGGTGTCCCCGATGTCACGCACCCCATTGTTGGGATCGAAAGAGAAAAATATTCTGAGCCCAAATATCCATGATTTGGAATTTTTTGATTAAGTATTTAATTAGTAATTAATTAATAAAAGTGACCAATCAGGAGCGCGCTACAGAAGAATAGAAAATAAGTGGGATAGTAGTAGATAAATGACAGAGAAGCTTCACGTAAATTGTTTTGGCTAATTAATAAAATAATAATAATAATTTTTGAAGAACAAAAATAATAATCTCAAAATAAATGACAGAGAAGCATTAGGTAAATTGTCATTAATCCTAAGTCTTTAATTGTTGTATTTCAAAAATTATTATTATTATTTTATTAATTAATCAAAACAATTTACGTGAAGCTTCTCTGTCATTTATCTACTACTATCCCACTTATTTTCTATTCTTCTGTAGCGGCGCTCCTGATTGGTCACTTTTATTAATTAATTGCTAATTAACTACTTAATCAAAATATTCCAAATCATGGATTTTTGGGCTCAGAATATTTTTCTCTTTCGATCCCAACAATGGGGTGCGTGACACCTGGGACACCCGGTATATAGAGAAATTTATAAAATACAAATTTTGCATATTAATAAAACAAAAAGGAGGCCCTCCATAATTACCATTATTCAGTAGTGAGTAGATGAAAAAAAATTTACATACTTTAACGTATGCAAGTAAAAATTGCACCTTGCACATTTATTGAGAGACGACAGCTGCAAGATCTAACCTTGGCAAAAAAAAAAAGAAATGCAGAATATGTGTGTACAGAGTAATTAACCATGTCTCGTTATTTTTTTGTTTTTTTTTGAAACGTCCTTGTCAGTTGGTAATTTCATTTCAATTAGGAAAAGTGAATTTTTTTTGGGTGACTGTTTTTTATTTAAAACATCTTCAGGACTATTATAATGAATTTTTCAATGCGGTTTTTTTTTAAATGAACTAAATTCATAAGATATATAAGATTTGGACATCGAGCTATTTTTTTTTTAATAACTTATAAAAAAATTATTGTAATTAATTTTTTTGTTATCAAGCAAATACAAAAAAACAATCTGTCCCAATAATCTTTAATTTTTTTTTTAAATTTAAAAATGAATTTATTGTTATTATTAATCACATATTAATTCAGAAATTTTTAAAATAAGCTTAGATGATTTATTTAAAAATCAACTGTCAAATTAGTTCAGCATTCTTGCAATAGATGGCAGGCTAGTCTAACAGCCGATATAGTATTAGCCTATATTTATATATTTTTATTCTTTTATAAAAGATACATAATATATAATAACATTTATAAACTATTTATTGTTAAAAGATAAATGAAAATCAACCAAATGCATTAAATATTATTAGCTACCATTCTGACATCTCTTGGCAAATTTTTGAATTACTTGATTTTTTGGGCATACTTTTTATGACACACTACGCCATCTTAGCGGGAAAAACATGCGTAACCACTTCACTCCTATTCCGCCTTAACTTTACCACTTGCTTTTCATAATTAAAAAAAAAATAAATAAAGTCAATTAATACAAAATTCCCATAGGCTCTGTGTATTTTAAATGTTGAATTATACAGAAAGTTGTGTTCTTTGCTTGTCACACCAGATTTTTTAAATTTTTCTCTTGAATGGAAAAATATAAACGAGACTTAGGCCCGGCGCACATTGAACGCAGCAGAGGCGCAGCCGAGGCAGAGCCGAGGCAGAGGTCTTTTTGTAATACACGCGTTTCAATAGGGTAGCGCACATTGGACAGAGGGCAGGCGTAGCATAGGAATAACTCTGCAGAGCCTCTGTCTGGTTGTGGTAGCAACACAGTTTCCTACGTCCTCTGTCGCCTCTGCGAGCTTTGTAACTTTAACTTTTATTTATTTTTATTTGATTTATTAGCTTTTTATAAGTTAATAGTATGGAACAACTAATCCAATTAGTCCAAGATCATCCCGTGTTGTACGATACAACCCACCCGGATTACATGCGGACAAAATTGAAGGATGATCTGTGGGATAAGATTGCTTCAGAGCTAAATTTTACGTATGGTGAGAAAACTTTTATTAGTTTAACATAATTAAATTTTTTTTAGACATCTTGGGATAGGGGGAGGAAGGGCGAGTTTGAAACTGTATAATAGAACACAGTAGTGTAGCCAGGATATCTGCTTGGGGGGGGGGGGCAAAATTTTTTTCTCCCCTCCAAGAAACTTAAAGTGGAGAAACTTTTTTTTTTTTAGATAATATAAGAATTATAAAACAAAAACAAATAAAATAAAATTGAATCCTTCTGAATCTTCTCGATTGGCCTCCTCAACATGAATTGTGCTAATAATATATGATAATATATATATAATAATTATGCTAATAATTTAAATTTAACACGAAAACTAAATATTTTGTGATTGAATTTCATTTTAATATGTTTAATTCTCAAATGCAATGATTGAATTTCAATATATTAAAATTTTTTTTTTTTTCTTGAAATAAAATACAATTTTAAAACAAAATTCATAAATATTTAAGATTTTTTCCTTCATTTCAAATGACATGTTTGCAACAGAGGCAACGCAGTACTGCGTTCAATGTGCGCTGACCTGACAGAGGCCTATTCCTATGCTGCGCCTCCACTCCACCTCGGCTGCGCCTCTGCTGCGTTCAATGTGCGCCGGGCCTTATTCGAAACCCGCCCAAGTAATAAATAAAAAAGTTTAAAATATGAATAAAATTTCGATAAAATCATAACTACTTTCTCTCTCAAAAAATACATTTCAAATTATATTAATTATTACCCAAGAATATATAAATATTTATTTTTATAAAAATATTTAAAAAGAAACTTTAACGCATGACAGGTGTTGTTGTTGTTGTTGTTGTTGTTTTCAAATATTATTGTAGTAATTAAGACTGACGACAACAAACAAAATATAAAATTACCCTGCTAAACATAAATTTAAATAACGAATTAAGGGAAGAAGAAAAAAAAACTTGATCCAAATCTCTCTTGTTGTTGTTGTATTATCAAGCGATTAGGGGGGGGGGGGGGTCTTTTGGCTTTAGGGCAATTTTAAACAACTTTTCTTCTTTTTTTTAGAATGAATTAGCCAGCCCGGATCGAATTATTATCATTTTAATAACCCTTTGTTCTATTTATGAATGACTTTAACAGGGGGGGGTATAATTAAGTTTTTTTTTTTTGAAGAAGAACAAAAGCTTCTGTATAGGAGAGGAAATTAGTTTTTAGGCATGTGGTTAAGAGAGGACGGACGGACTTAAGAGGCTCGATTATCTCTGGGGGGGGATATTAGGAATTAACGAGTGACAAAATTATAAGCTTTAAAAGAAATGTGTTCACATTTTTGACATTATTATAGGCCTACGTGAGAGATAAAAACAAAACTGAAATTTTTTATATCATCTTTATCAGGCAAAGATAAAAAAAAAAAAATAGTGACAAAACTTTCCAAAACTAATTGAAACACATTTTTTTTCGTTTTTTACGAATAATTTTTACTTTCTCTTACCCTATATATGAAATATATAAAGTATTGCGAACATGTCGAAAATTCGATGTCGAGATTTTGATGGATATACCTATTTTTAGGTCCAAAAAAGTGGGTCCCGCAAATTGGTCTGTGTGTGTGGACATTTTTGACCATGAAGGAAATGAGCTAGTAGGTTGAGATTGTATATTTAAGTTAGGCACCTTCCGAACTCGTGTAAATAAGCTTTTAAACAAAATCGGCCATAAAGTACTAGTACTTTACTGATATACTTTTTCAGTTTTTTTCTATTTCCTCAAAATTCGCTGCAAGGATTTTGTTTAAAATTCATAAATCAACTATTTTTTAGATTTTCTTTAAAAAGTATATTAGTGAAATTTTTCGTGGAAATCGTTTGAAGTACACTTTACTGACATTCGTAGCTCAGCGCCATCTATGAATCATCGCGTGGTCAAGTATGGAACTAAATTGCTAAGAGCAACTAAATATATCTCGACACAAAAAATCTGGTGTGACCAGCACGTTTCACAACTTTCTCTTACCGAAGGGTAACAAGTTGTGTGCTGTGCGCTAGTCACACCAGATTTTTGAACTACTGAACCGATTGTCTTGAAATTGGCTCCAGGTCTAGAATCTATCGTCTTAATTAATATGGCTGAGTTTTAAGGTTCTGAGGAAGTTGAGAAAACCGTCATTCGCAATAATAAATTTACCGCTCCCTGCGGTCCAATTCACTTCTACCAGTTTTAATAGCTTCTTAAGCCCACTTAGGACTAGAAATTTACCAAATCTCATTCTAATCCGATAAATGGTTCCAGAAATATAAGTAAAAATAGTACTAGTAGTAAGAGGTGTCTCTTTTTGTTTTTGTTGTTGTTGGGTCGGTCGGAGTGATTTTCGATGTTTGTCGGAGGAGAGTGTGTGTACTGTGTGTGTGTGTGTGTGTGTGACTCACAGTTACGATTTCTCCCATAGGAAATGTATAGAGAAATATTTATGTATTCTTTGTATTTATGTATTCCATGAATGTAAACAAATCCTCAAGCAGGCACTGGATTGGAATGGAATAATAATAATTTTCTTTTCATAATTAAGAAGGAGCCCTCGGGCTTGGTGTAGTTGGTAGAGCGCCTGCCTTGTAAACCAAGGGGTAAAGAACTAAACAATTAAAGATTATTGCTTGATAACAAAAAAATTAATTACGATAATTTTTTAATAAGTCATTAAAAGAATTATAGCTCGATATCCCAATAATCTCTTATGAATTTAATTCATTTAAAAAAAAACCGCATTGAAAAATTCCTTATAATAAAGTACGTTTAAACGTCGCTCCTTAAGGTGACTATTGCCAGGCCCCCGGGCCCATAACATATTCGTGATGAACAAAAAAAAAAAATGTATGTTAATATAATATTTATTTAAGAAAGAAGTTTATCATAAAAGAAAAATCAATAAATTATAGTGATTTATAATTTATGCTTAATTTATGTAAAAATATTTTGTCTATTAAATTTACTCTCTCTACTGCTATCAACTCGAAATAATTAATTAAGTTAAACGTCTGGGGTGTACCTCATTGCCTATGCCATGTGGTCAGCGATGACCATGGCCCTTTATCCCCCTCCCCGTTGATTCTAATCAAGTAATTAGATGCTCCGGGGCGTTTAATTCATTCATTTGCACCCTTGGAAATTAACTTCCTACCTGATGACATTAGTGCTATAAAAAAAAAAAACAAGAAGGAGAGCTCGCATCACATGACTTTATCCAGGGGTTATCTATTACCTACTATTAACCAAAAAAAAAAAAAAAAAAAGAAAAACGATTATGACTTTGTTTTCCGTTTGCTCATTTAAAAGTAAAATAGAATTCACAACTATAACAAAAAAAAAAAAATACGCTTATTTATTTTATTTTCACAAACTATTATGATGGAGAGGTGTTTTACTAGCTGTGCGGTCCGCATTCGATGGGTTTCGGCCCCCTCCAAGTCGGAGAGCTGGCTACAAGAGTTTTCTGAAGACTAATGTTTTCAGAATAGGTTGCAATTTTAGTGATGAAAAGATACTCTAGAGTCAGCACTTCCAGTACCGGGGCGTTTAGCGGGAATAAGCCGGTAAGTTGCGGGAATGATGGTTTTTTGCAAATATCTCGAAAACTATGCGGTTTTCCGCAAAAATTCATCCATACAAAAATAATCGAAATTAAATTACAAACAAAAATGGTCTAGTACGTAATTACGCTAAAGTGAACGGTTCGGGAGATATAGAGAGGTAAAATTTGATGGTTGTCATGGTAACAAGATATAAATATTTCTCTATATCAGTGTCTCCTTTCACATTAATTACAAATTTTACCCCTCTATATCTCCCGAACCGATCACTTTAGCGTGATTATGCACGAGACCATTTTTGTTTTTAATTGAATTTCGATTATTTTTGTATAAATGATTTTTTGCGGAAAAACGCATAGTTTTCGAGATATTTGCGAAAAACCCTCTTCCCGCAACTTTACCAGCTTATTCCCGCTAAACGCCCCGGTACTGCAAGTGCTGACTCTAGAGTTTCTTTCCATCACTAAAATGCAACCTATTCTGAAAATATTAGCCTTCAGAAAACTCTTGTCCATTTTTGTCACCAGCTCTACGACTATTAATTTAATAAAACAATAATAACAACAATTCATATACAGTCGACTTTCGATAATTCAAAATCCAAGGGACTTAAAGAAAAAATTCAAATTATCGAGACTATGAATTATCAAGATAACAATTTGTTGATAAACCCAAAATCCCTGGAAACTCAGAAACTTTTTCTGTACGTCTTCCGCAGCAGCTTGTCTAAAGGCATCAGACCAGAGAAGCATATTCCAGAATATTCCTCGGGAGTTATAGGCCTAGAGAGTCAGGAGAGCTCCTCTATTCCTGCATGGTTTTTAATTTCTCTTACCCTATATGGACCCTGTTATGCAATGGTGTGTCAAAGACCAGACTTCGAGTTTTGAGAAAAAAACAAAAGTTTTTTGTTTATATTGGATTATATATAATTTTTCTTGTCAATTGTGCAAGTAACATTAAATATAAATTTTTTTAGGACATATTTCATAAAAAAATATTATTAATTATAGCATTTGAAACAATATTCCGTGCTTAACTCAATTTTTAATTTTTTTCTGTGTGTGTGTGTGTGTGTGGACATTTTTAACCATGAAGGAAATGAGCTACGAGGTTGAAATTTTATATTTAAGTCACTCATGAAAATAGGCCAAAAAGTACTAGTTTTTTTTTTTTTTTTTTTTTTTTTATATTTTCTCAAAATTCGCTCCAACGATTTTGTTTAAAATTCATAAATCAACTATTTTTATCAAAAATTTTTCGTGGAAATCGTTTCAAGTACACTTTACTGATGTAGAAGCATTCGTACCTCAGCGCCATTCTATGAATCGTGTGATCACGTTTGAAACTAAGGTGCTATGGGAAACTGAATATATCTCGACAAAAAAAAAAATCTGGTGTGCCAGCACGGTGCACAACTTTCTCTTACCAAAGGGTAAGAGAAAGTTGTGTGCTGTGCGCCAGTCACACCAGGTTTTTTTTTATTTTATAAAAATAATACATTAATTTTTTTTAATTTCAGAGGTTTTTTCTTCTTTAGCCAATGGCAATAGAATCTTTGTTCTAGACATCATTGGAAAATGAATATTATTAAATCGACAATCTTTTTTATTCCCTTCGTCCTTTATAACTAGGGACACGAAAAAAGTATCGATACTTACTGGTATCGATACTTTTGTTTCGATACTAGTACTTTTTTTACTCGATACTTTACTCATATGAGTACTTGATTGCCAGTATCGAATGGAAAGTACTCATTCAAATATAATTTTTTTTTTTTTTTAAGTTTTTTCGACATCTTAGGCCAGCCTTTAAAAGTTATACAAATATTTTAACTACAATTCTGCCAAAGAATATCGCATATTCTTTTATATTTTTTTTTCTCTCGATATAAATAGTATAAGTTGATATAAAAATATATTCCAGATGATCGATATTTGTGGGATAGACTTTATTCCATCATATTCCAAGGTTAGTAGAAAGACAAGGTTGTCTCATACGGAGTGGAAAATGGTGGGGGGTTTTGGCAGATGACGTCACTCGAGTCCAAGATTCCCTAGTGGCAAACGTTCTGAGTGCATATAGCTATTTGATATTTTGTGCTTACATTACACATCCTTTAATAAATCGATTTGGACATTGTTTTATCATTTTTGCTTATATTGGAGGTAATTAATTGAATGTTAAATCAAATAGTTAAAAAATATATATTTGATTCTAATCATAACCTTTTTCAAAATATTCGATTTAGACTGTTTTTTCATCTTTTTCAATCAACTTTTTCATTTGTGTGTTTGTGGCGCTTTCTTTACATGGATTCAAGGTAATCAATGAAATACTAAATCAATTATTTAAAATATATATTTCATTCTAATCATTCTTTTAGATGCCTGGAACAATTTGCTCAGTTGCAATTTGTAAAAATTCTTTTTATAAACAAAAGGAAGGAGAAGAAAAATTATTGTTTTTTTTTTTTCATTTCCAAAAGATGATAACCTACGAAAAGAATGGATTAGAAGATGTTATCGAAAAGATAGTGTAAATATAAAAACGGGAAGAATTTGCAACGTGCAAAATCTGATTTTCAAGAAGACATGCGAGCGAAAATTATGAATTTACCTCCCAAAATTCAATTAAAGCCAACAGGTAGGTAAAAAATACTCTCTATATATATATATATATATATATATATATATATATATATATATATGGTACAAGGCTTTTTTCACTATAAGCTATACCCATGTCCACTGAGATTCTAATTTTACTTTTTATTTTAGTAATATCTTATTTATTATTAATATATCAATTTTTTCAGCTGTTCCATCGTTATTTTTAAAACCAAGTGATGTACTAATTCCTGAGGAATCAGCCCGATTAGCCCGAGATAAAAGAAAGGAAGAAAAAGAAATATTGGAAGATTTAATGAAGAAGGTTTCTGAAACTTCAAGTCTACAATCAAATATTTCACAGACAGAAAAAGATGAAGATAAAATAGATGAAGAAAAAAAAATAACAAAGGCAGTTTAAAAAAGAAAAAAACATAGTAAATAAAATAACTAAATATGTATTTAAAAAATGCCCAGAAATTCCTATAATTTTAGAAAAATCATTCGTTAAATTAAGAGTTTTACTTAGAATAAATTTTTTTAATTCTCAAAGAGTAGTTACTAATAGAATTTCTTTAATGAAAATAAAACTTTCTGACGAAGGAAGAAAAAGTCTTAAAAAAAAGAAGAAAACTATTTCATAAGAAATAAATATTAATAGAATAATAGACAGGAACAAGACAGGCGTTTCGGTTTTAATTAAATAAAGCCATCATCAGTTCTCAAGAGATTATTGGCTCAAGGTTGGGATGCAGAGAGTGTTGTTTTATATAAACATATACAAAATTATATAAAAATATAACATTTGCACAGCCAATAATCTCTTGAGAACTGATGATGGCTTTATTTAATTAAAACCGAAACGCCTTCTGGATTGAGATTTTTATTCGATAGGGGCTGTCCTGTTTTTTTTTTTTTTTTTTTTTTTTTTTTTTTTAAGGTCCTTCTCGGCATCTAAGGCCATTTAGACCCCATCCCTATTTATTTCAAATGATTTGTAGTCAAATCAAATGAAATAAATTTTTCTCGCTTGGGATGGGAAGCGAACCCGGGACTCCGGTGCGAGAGGGCTGACATCCTCTCTTCCTGTCTATTATTCTATTAATATTTATTTCTTATGAAGTAGTTTTGGTAGAGAGGTCATACCATCCTTTCAAGGTTTTTGGCCAGGTTTTCCTTAACAACTTAAGGCGAATGTCGGGATGGCTAATGCGACGTTTACTATACATTTCTATTTTTTTTCCTTTTGTTTTGTTGTATTTGTTATTGTATTTAAATTTGTATTGTGTTTGTTGGACCTAGCCACCGGGGACTGGTACCTCTAAACGGGTCGTAATAAATTTATTTATTTTATTTAAAATAAGTTCCATTTTTATTTTTTTGAAATATTATTTAATGTTTTTTTTCAGCACTAGAACACAGAAAATAATAATTTTTTTTTAAATATATTAATTAAATACGGTAATAGAAAGTAAAACAAAAATGAAAACATTTCGGAAAAAAAATAATTTCTACTTATATATACTTATATAATATTGTTATATAGGTAAGAGAAAAGGAAAAATTAAATATTTTAATTTAAAATTTATATTCAACTATCAAAAATGATGAAAGAAAATTAAAATGAACAACTTTTAAATATAAATCGTAAAAAACGAGAGAGAGATAAATACTATTTATTAAATAAGAATTCAAATTTGGGCTTCTTGATGACGATTTCCCGCCTTCGCTCTGATTGGCCGAGCCGTATGAGACAACCTTGTCATCTATTAGCCTTGATCATATTCCTTATAATTATTTATTAATAATGGAAAATTTGATACTTTTTAATAAAAACCCTTTCATTTAATAACATTAAATTTCTAATTTAATTTGTTTCGTATATTGCAAACTATTCACTAAATTTAAAAAGGGCGCAAATATTACACAGAAAAGCCAAATTATAAACTATAATAATAACACTAGTCGACAAGGTATTCTTCACAAGAATTCTATTTAGTCAATCTAGTACATTTTTTTTATAGTGAATTTAGATATGTAGCTAGAATTTTTCCACCAGACACAATTTAAGATATATTGGGGGAAAAAAAAATTTAATAGAAAATATACGGTACTCTAAAAAATGGCTCATATTTTGAATTTTCAAGTTTTTTTTTTTTTAACTTAAAAAATTCATTTTTCTAAATTTTAAGCCGTTTACGGCACGTCAAAATTATTGGACTAAAACTTAATATGAATTAAAACTATCTGCATATTTTTAAGGGGAGTCGTTTTAAAAAATCTTGAAAATTCTAAATAAGAGTTGTTTTAGAGCACATTTTCTATTAAAATTTATTTTTCTTTATATCTCTAAAAGTGTGCCTGATAGGGAAAAACTTAAATGATATTTGAATTGAGCATGAAAAATACTTCTAGAATTTCATATCTTTATTCTTGTGAAAGAAAAAAAAGTTAAGATGCCGAAAAAACTTTAGAAAAAAAAAAAGGAAAAATACTCATACTTGAAAAAATACTCGATACTTGGTGGTATCGATACTTTTCTTCCGATACTTTCTGGTATCGATACGATACCAAGTACAAGTATCGATACTTTTTTTCGATACCGTATCCCTATTTATAACTAGTGTGCATATGTTTGTGTTTTTGTAAGACATTATATGGATCATTTTCATTTTATTCACACGTTATTTGTAAAATCAAGGAATCGGCTGTGTTGTTTGTGACACATATAGGGGATACCGTTCATGCGGTGAGCCTCTCATTTGAAATTCCACTCTCTGAAAAGAATCTATAATAGTCAATTAATGGAAAAAATTTAATTATATAACAATTTTTATAATTTTTCATTTGCGTGATTTTATTAATATTTTATTTTATTACAATTAATTGACTTTGATTTTTCATAGGACCCAAGCGAAATTTTTGAGCATCTTCTAAATTAGGATTTGAGGATTTTTTCCTGTAACCTCCATAAAAAGGTGGGAAACGACATCCCGAAATTCCGACGGGAAATTAGTCAAACGTCTTTCTCTATGCTCCACAATCGTATAATTTGATGTACTAAGGCCGGTATTACACTATCAAAGATCTTTGTCAAAGATATTATTTGTCAAAGATATTTGACAGTGTAATGAGTCAACTTTTATAAAATATTTCTTTTATAAAATTTCTTTTATAAAATTTAATCGATTGCTATTACATTTTATCAAAGATTTGAAAGTAAACAAACAAGATGGCTGAAGGCAAGAAAAGAAAATTTTGTTGGCCGGTGGAATTAACCAAAATGTAACCATTAGACGTTTTTCAACACTTATACAGTTCCTTAAATGTGTATTTTGTTTATCAATGAAAGGAGACACTTTTGAAACTACATATTTAAAAGTTTCATCATCCATTCTCGAATACCTTTTATAATGTATTACATCTTCAATCTGTAGCTCTTTTAATAAATTTTGGTGAATTCCTTTCATGTTCCGTCTTCAGGACCGGATCTAGGGGGGGGGGGGGGCAGTGGCTGCGTTTGCCCCGGGCGGCAGATATCAGGGGGTGGCAATTAAAGGAACATTTTCTAAAAAAAAAGGTAAAATGATATGAATTTTGTATAGAAAATTTTAAGGAGGGGCGGAAAATCAAATTTTGCCCCCCCCCCCTAAAAAATCTCCTAGTTCCGGCCCTGTCCGTCTTGCATTCCATGGTTTAACCCACACACGTTTATTTTTCCTCTTTTTTTTTTTGAGTAATAAACTTATTGAGACAGCTGCACTTGTTGCAGCTACAACAGAAAAAGAAAAACTCATCATCCATTTTTAAACAACTTTGATGAAATATTTTACTTAGTGTAATACCTAAATAAAATCTTTTATAGAATCTTTTATAAAATAAAATATGATAAAATATTTTATAAAATATCTTTGACAAAGATCTTTGATAGTGTAATACCGGCCTAAGGATGGTTTGCGTTAGGCATACCGAAATATTTGCAAATAAATTAGCAGTCGCTGGTTATCTTTTCTCCATAACCTTATATACTAATAATTTCTTAAAACCAAAAAGGTTTTTCTTTATTTGACCAAGAATGATTTTAAAAGACTTGATCTAAATTAGAACAAGAGAAGCATATTCCAGAATACTCTTCACGAGTTATAGATCTTATCCATTCCTGATGATCTTTGATGTTCAGTTATTCATACCCAACCTTCTTTACACATTTTTAACTTTACGTGTATTCCTACAGGCTGTGTATACACAGATATCCATATTTGATTCAAAATGATG
>JAKCPI010002888.1:0-20232 GCA_023213315.1 Euborellia annulipes
TGGACTCAGGGAGGTCTAAAACGTGGAGAAACATCAAAATCAAGAAGTCGAATTTTTTTACGATTACAATACTTTCTCTATGAAAGTAAAAAATACTTTATTTAAATTGAACTAAGAAGTGAGAAATATAATAATTTAATTGTTCTTGGTTAAAATTATTGAATATTTATGACTTAAAATAAAAGCGTGGGGGGTTTCGAGGGGATTCCGAGGCTATATACAATTTCCTTAAGCTATCAATGTGCGCCACGCGCTTTTTATTTTAAGTCATAAATATTCAACAATTTTAACAAGAACAATTAAATTAAATTATTTCTCTCTTCAAGCATTTTTAAAAAAAGTTTTTTTTTATTATATTTGATATAAAATACATCGATTTTGATTAATCGAATATTTCATCATATAAGATGAAGAACTAGAGAATCGAAATCAGTATTAAAAAAAAAAATCGATCTTTTTGAACTGTTTTAGTAAATCGGTTCTCCTGGAAAATTTAGCCCGATGAAGATTTGGTACTTTTTCATGTGGACCGTCACATATATGTTTGATGTCACAGGTAGGCTATGTCAGGAAACGGACTTTCACAATGACCTAGTATTTATATAAGAGAAGACTGTGAGGGCTGGTGGTTTTCAAACAACGCCATTGAGAAGGCCAAGGGGTGAGAAACCTGCGGGCTTCTAATAGAATCCTCTGTTCAGTCTTATTTACCTTTTTTATACAAGCATATTGTGATGTATTAAAAACACACTGAATCGACAACGATAAGATATGATAACCAGCCTACGTGCTGCCAGACAAAAAGTCTATAAATATAGGTCGCATCTCGCTCGACCGAGCTTTTTCAAATTGTCAACCAACGAATCCATATGTGATTTTCTACCAATCAAAATTGACTTTTCAATTGTACGAATTCACGACTCCAAATTTTGTAAAATTATTGTAATAAAAAATAAAAGTTTATTTTTTTTACATAATTTCAAAACCCAAAAACATTACTGGCGCAGTCGGTAGGACCACGTGTTATTGGAATACGGTAGTGCAACAGTGCAACAGTAGTACTAGTCAAAAGTACTAAGGTGCATCTCGGTAGTACAACGTGTCAGAGTACGGTAGTGAACCATCCAGGAATATCATTATACCACTGGACGCATCGATACTACACTCTTCTGCACGGTCGACTTTTGTATGTATACAAAAGGTTCTTTTCAAAGATTCACGACACCCGAGGACCGACTACTCAAACCAGCCCCGGCAACAACAAGTTCGTACAACAACCTCCTCATCTGTGGACATCGAGAGAAACCTCCACGAGGCAACAATCGTCAATCGAGCAAACAGAAGGCGGCATTACAAATACTAAGGAATTCTCCTGAAGGGCGCAGTCATCTGAGAAGTCAACAAAGGTAGGATTGACAACAAAGTGAGAAAGTCCCGGTAATCCTTCCGTTAAAGGACCCACAAAATTTTGTTTCCGCATTATTATTTTATTAAATAATAAAAAATGGCTTTACTTAATGCAAAGGACATGTTGAGTTTAATCCCGACGTTTGAGGAGATCCAAACACACTCAAATCATTTTTAGATGCTGTAGATATTGTATTAGCAAATCTAGGAAACGAATTGCCAGCAGCACAACAAAGTTTATTAGGAATCTATATAAGAAATCAAATAAAAGGGAAAGCCAAGGGAAAAAATAGGTAGCATACAAGCAGGCACATGGGTAGAATTAAAGGCACACTTGCAAAGGCTGTTTAAAGGTCATAAAAACGAATTTACGATAAAAAGGGAATTATATGAACTACTAAACAGAAATTTGGGAATAGAGAAAACGTTTGACTTAATTAATAAGTTAATACAGGAATACGCATCAGAAATATCAAATAGTAACAAACCAAACGAGGGAAAAACAAATTTTAGTAAATATTTTTAAGAGAGAAGCGGCTGATATATTCATTAGAATACTCAAAGAGCCCACTCAATCGCAAGTCTTAGCACAAAATTTAGATTGTATAAATGAAATATATGATTACATCCTAAATAAAACAAACGCATTGGTTGGTGAAAAGAAGGGTGGTGCAATTCCAAAACAGGGGAAATTCAAATAACCCAAATAATAATAATAATTTCAATAGGAGAGATTATAATAATAAATATAATAATAATTATAAAAATAATTATTATAGGGACCATAACTCAAAGAGAATTTCCAAAAGAATTAATAGCAGATGCAGGTAACGAATTTAATAACGAGTTAGTAAAAGAATATTGTAGAGTAAACAATATTAAATTGCATATCACATCGATAGAAAATCCGAAGTCAAATGCATGTATAGAAAGATTGCATTCAACATTACAAGAACACTTGCAAATAATAAATATAGATAAGGATTTTAAAAATAAGAGTGTAAAGGAAAAGATCCAAATTTCACTCAAAGCTTATAATAATTCGATCCATTCTGCAACAAATAAAACTCCACTCGAGATTTTATTTAAAGGAAAAAATCAAATGGATTCTCAACCAAGTTTAATTCAGTCAGAATTAATAAATGAATACATACAAGAAAGAGAATTGAATAATAAATTAATAAAAGAAAGATTAGAAAAGAAGAAGAATTTTCAAGGCGAAAAACATCCTGAAAATCTCCCTAAACAAGTTTATTTAAAGAAGAAAAAGGTAACCCGGAAAGGAACCCAGAATTACAAAAAATTAAAAATATCAAAATATGATGCAACTTTAGGGCGATTCAAAGATGAGCAAAATAAAAAATATCGAATTACGAGAATAAAGAGACCTCGTAAATTTCAGGAAGAAGAGATATAAAACCAGACGTCTCGTTGGTAATCTCGCCTGCAACCAAGATAAGATATTCAAGTATTCATTGCACTTGCATTCCAATTCAGTAAGTATAATATTTCATAAGGAAATGACTTCATTCATTAAGTCATCTCAAACGATGAGAAAAGAAAAAATAATAATATTAATTATCATTTTAAACGCGATTTATTTTGCTGAAGCAAAAGCCAATAATTTAGAATCAATCGATAATAATATAGGATGATGAAGATAGAATTAAATATGATAATTTAATACACACGTTAGAAAGCAATCAAAGAACGTTAGTTAACCAAAATAACTTAATAGTTAAGTCCTATGACAAATTAATAAAAGATTTTAATGAGCAAATAGAAAGAATAAATATTAATCAGGGAAACATAGCAAATGCTTTAAGAACAATAAATACATATGTAAATCAATCTGAGGATCAGATAATATTAAACTCTCTAATACAAATAATTATTTCCCTAACCACCTTCAATGAACTCCTTGAAAGTATTGAAGAAGCAATGACGTTTTGCAAATTGAACATTTTGCATGAAAGCATTATTTCTCTAGAAAATATAATAGGTTTAATTAAAGAATACGATTTAGAAATCGAAATAAATAATTTTGGGATGCAACATCCTTCATTAAACCACTATGCGTTATAAAGAATGATACAATAGACATTCTGTTAGAAATACCTAACTATCAAAGAATCAAAGGGGAAAACTTTCAATTCACCCCCATTCCAATAAATCAGGGAAATAACCAATATCTAATAAATGAAAAATTTCAACACGTTCTTAAAGATGAAAGTAAAGTCTACGAATTAAAAAATTGTTTCGATCACTATTCAACATTTTATTGTCAATCAAACCTTAAAAGTGTTAGTGTCTGTGTCTATGAGTTAATAGTGAATAATTCTCATAATAATTGTATTTTATATAAAATAAGCAAATATCCTGATTATATAAACATTCCAAATACAAATATATTAATCCTAAATGTAAGGAAAGAAAACGAATTACTATTAAGTTGTAATAATATAAATAAATATTTGAATCAAGGTCTTTATAAGATAAATAATAATAATTGTTCCATAAATAATAAAGAAATAGTCTCGCATTTAAAACAAGTGGAAGAAATCCCCCTTCCAGAAATCGAAATGTTTAACTTGACTAAAGTAAATCCAAATAAAGAAATTGACTTTTTAAATATAAATAAGATCGAGTTAAAAGACATTGTATTAGAACCTCTTAAAGAGAATGAGATTATTTCAAAGCATGCATCAAATATTTTAATAATAATAATTATCATAATTATTGTAATAATAATATTAAGTATTATATTGTACTTAAATAAAGAAAGAATTTTTAATATTTTGAATATTAAAAGAAATGTAATTGAAAATGCAATAGAATCTTCACAAACAGATGAACCAATTAATCTAAATATGTTTTAATTTTGAATAAAAGAAAATAGAAATATTGTGAAGAAATTTGTCTACGAATTTAAAATAATAGACAAATTTCTAATAGAGGAGGAAGGTGTGATGTATTAAAAACACACTGAATTGACAACGATAAGATATGATAACCAGCCTACGTGCTGCAAGACAAAAAGTCTATAAATATAGGTCGCATCTCGCTCGACCGAGCTTTTTCAAATTGTCAACCAACGAATCCATATGTGATTTTCTACCAATCAAAATTGACTTTTCAATTGTACGAATTCACGACTCCAAATTTTGTAAAATTATTGTAATAAAAAATAAAAGTTTATTTTTTTTACATAATTTCAAAACTCAAAAACATTACTATATATTTTCTCACGAATATGTTTATTAAAGCTTTTGTGGTTTGTATTATTATTATTATTATGGGAGTTTTTTAATTATAGACCTCATTTATTAAAAATACTACGTTTCGACAACTTATTCTGCAGTAGCTTGTAAGTACTGTGCCCTTACTCAGATTAAAGCGAACTAATTACCGATGTGAAGTTAATGGCATTTTATATGCAATGAAGTTAGCAACATATACAATCATCTCCATGAAGCTAGACACCATCATTATGTAAACACTTGCTGTGATGATGATGTCTAACTTCATGGAGATAATTGTATTTGTTGCTAACTTCATTGCATATAAATTACTACTAACATCACGTAGTTGTCTCTTAAAGATTAATTCGCTTGAATCGGAGTAAGCAGGGGCGCCGGAAATAATTTGAATCAGGGGGGGGGGCAAAAATTTTTTTTTAGAAAATTAAAATAATTTAATATGTTCAAATAGTATAAAACAAAAACAAATCTACTATAAAACTTTAAAAATTTTAAATAAAATCACAATTTTAATAAAATTAAAATTTTAAAAAATTTGCTAGTGATTTTATAAAAAATTTTTGGAAAAAATTTGAAAAAAAATGAATTTTTTACTCTTTTAATTTTTTTAGTTTAGAAGATTTTATTTTTCAAAAGTAAAAATATATCATTTTTAAAAATAAATGAAATAAAAAGAAGAAATTTTGCCCCCCCTCTGCCCCCCCCTGTAGGATGCCAGGGGGGGGGGGGGGCAATGTACCCTTGCCCCCGCAGTTCCGGCGCCTATGGGAGTAAGGACCATAATTAAACACTGCCATAAAAAAAAGGTGCTGATTATATTATTGATGACTAGACTCAACACATTTATACGTCAAATGAGATGATTGTGTGCAAAAGCAACGGGACATACTCGAAGGTTGGCAATTTGCGTGTTCCCCAAAGGTGACAATTTAATTAAAGAGAACAGATAGATGGTGCAGCAGCAGTAGCGGCGGCGGCGGCGCCGAGGAGGCACTAAGCTGTGACTAACAAGAGGAATGATATTTTCTGCTCGAGTTCTTCCGCAAAGGCTGCTGCTCTGCTGCCCTGGCGTCATGTGACACACCAGCCTCTGCTATTTTTATAGCAATTACGTGTCCCAGACCTATTTGCAAGCGGCTGCTTGCCAATTAGTCCTTGAGTGGAGATTGATTTTTGCATAGGTAAAGGTAAACCGAGTAGCAATGACCCTAAACATCCAAGGAAATAAGCCTAGATCTTCTAAAAACAAGGCTCAGGAAAGCTAAAATTACCTATTCTTTTATAAATACTGTACAACGTTTCGACTGCTTATTCTGCAGTCATTTTCAAATACTGTGCACTTGTTTCGAGTCAAGTGAAATAAATAATTAAGACAAATGTGGTCTATAATTAATAATAATAATGATATAAACCACAAAAGCTTTAATAAACATATTCGTGACAAATCTAACCGAAAAGTTCAAAAATTTATAAAGAACTAGGGGGCTAGCTGGTGTAGCGGGCTAGGGTGTCGGCTTTTACAAAGAAGATCCGTGTTTCTGGGCGTACGGTTTTATTAAATAAAAATATTTATTTAATGTAAACAAATCCTCAAGAAGGCACTGGATTGGAATATTGGATCTCATCCCCGGCTCTACGTGTAAGCAAAAGATGAGTCGCATAGAGGCGCTTCCGTATAAGGGCACAATAATACGCAATATTTAACCCCCTGGACCCTCTTGCTCGCCTTGGGTGAGCAAATTCCTGCATTCAGGGGCGTAAATAAAATTTTTTTGCACGGCGGAAAAAAAAATTCCGTGATCCTAAAAAAAATGGTAAAATGATTTTCATGAGATGGGGAAAAATTTTCCGCCGTAGGTGAGAAATTGCCAAATTTTAAAGTTTTAAGGCGTCAATTACTGTTCTGCATCGGGGGAGCCAAAATCCTAGAGCCAGCATCCACCAGTCAATAGCCCCCAGGGAACACTACGGGGAGAGGGAGTTGCTGTGACATCCTGCGGAAGGGACCTAAAGAAGGTTCCCTCTCAGTGATGGACTCTTCGAAAGGCGTCGGAGCTGAGGGAGTCCCTCCTCAAACCAGGACATCCTCCATAGCATAGAAGAGGTTGGATAAAAGGAACAAAATGGAACCAGAAATAAGGATTAGTTCACTAGCTAGAGACGAACGCAGGAGAAGGAGTTAGAGATAGGAAATGATGTAACTTCACGGGGTGCCGGTAGAGGTTTGAGTCTGAGATGTGTGTCAAAATTACTTAGTTGACTAAGGGCCGGTTGCTTCATCCTGGGTGAGCTTGTTAGCCCCGACTTTTTTTGTAGTGCAGAAACCCACTTCAGTTTTATTTTTATAGTAAAATATACGATATTTCATCATTTTATTGCTAAAAGAAGTATTCTAGAAGTACATATATTTGTTATTTTACCTTATATTCTACTTATTTTATCAATAAAATGATGAAATGTTGTATATTTTATAAAATATGTTATAGGCTAGGGCCCGCTTGCATCAGATCTCGTCGCCATATTTAGCCCTGAGTTAACCTCACTTTTGAGTAATTTCATATAGATATATGGGGAATTGGAGCCAAGGTCCGGGCTAAAGTTAGCCCAGGCCCAAAGGTGGGGCTAAGATTTAGCCCTGGGTTGACACGTACGAACATGTATTATGAACTCAAGCATCCTAACTTCACCAATATAAATGTAAAAAATAATATAAATGCAATATGGAATCTACCGTTTTTTTGTTATTATTCATTTTATGTCAATCAGGATTATACTCGTATATCCAGGATATATTGCAAGTTGTTGAGTATTCTCCTAACTTCATCTAAGGCATTGCACATGTCTTGTTAATAAAACTATTTGTTTTCAAATTGAATGCAAATTGATATTAAATATTTATATGAATGTTTTCAGTTGATATTACTTCTTGTTAGGTGAAAATAAAAGGTATATTTCTTTTTGAAATTATCTTTATTTGAGCCACACAGCTGGCAATTTGTCAAAATAGTTGTGAAGATTGGAACAATTGACTAATTGTTATGTGAACTATAATAAATCTTGTTTATTTTTTTGAAAATTTTCAAATTTTAGCAAAAAAAAATTAAATTCTTATATTTAAATGTATATTAATAATATTTATTTAAATTATGAGTGATAATATCAATTTTTATTTTTAATAATTTTTATAAGATGCCTTAATTGAGTTGCAAACTTCACAAACAGAACATGATTTGTTCCCCCGGAAGAGGGTTTCTGCATTACAAAAAAAAGCCATTTAGCCCGGGGCTAACAAACTCACCCAGGATGAAGCAACCGGCCCTAAGTCTTTTAAAAAGATATCAGGATCAAGAAATTATCTGAAAAGGGTTTAACATCAAGAGATACTAAGAGAGCGACTAACATATAATAATGCTAGTTTTTTGGCTCTACTTCGAAGACGACTTTCTTTTATTTAAAAAAAAAAAAAAAAAACTATTTTTATTTAACATAAATTAAATCAAAACAGGATAAAAAAACAAACTCGAATATTAAAAAAAAAAAAGAAAAACAAAAGAAAAACTTTTTTTAAATAAGTATCTCTTCATCCCGCAGCGTGGGATGAGAGAGATGTTTTGTTAGTTTAAAATGTTCAACAATCAAATAGCAATGTGATAGAGAACTCGCCGCTTCTAGACAACAGATGTTCGCTTCCCATCTCAAACGACAAAAACAAAATGAATCAGACAATTTAAATAAATAGGAACAAAGTCTAAATGGTTTAATGACAAAAAAGATGGTGTGACTGATCGCACAGCACACAACTTTCTCTTACCTTCGGTAATCGAAAGTTGTGTTCTGTGCTTGTCACTCCAGATTTTTTGTGTCGACACATATTTAGTTTCCGACAGCACGGTACATTCAAATTTCAAGATGTAAAATTTATAAACAGAGGAGAATATTTATATTTTGTTACCATGGCAACCATTTCTCCTATCTTTCCTATGGAGTACAAGAGTAAAGTGGTCTTCAGAAGATTTCAATGACAAAATGAGAATATACATTTTTAAAGAGTATCTAAAAAGTAATTAATTTATGAATTTTAATCAAAATCGTTAAAGAGAATTTATAGAAAATCGAAAAAAACTGAAAAAGTGCATCAGTAAAGTACTAGTACTCTTTGGTCGATTTTGATTAAATGCTTCGTGTCACGTCCCATGGGGGTGCCTAACTTAAATATAAAATTTCAACCTCCTAGCTCTTTTCGTTCTTGAGATATTTTGTTCACACACACACACAGACAGACCATGTCGCGAAAACCACTTTCTTGGATTCAGGGGACCTCAAAACGTGTATATCCATCAAAATATCGACATCGGATTTTTGACATGAATCCAATACTTTCTCTCTCTAAATATTAACATATATATAGGTAAGAGAAAGTAAAACATTTTAATTTGGTTAGAGATAATTTTCGACAGTAAGGAAATTCAACAAAATATTGTGAGTTGAGGTTGCCTATCTTAAAGGCAAACATTAAATTAAACACGAATAGAAAGACATTGATGAATTATAACGAGAATTTGAAAATTACTTACGAAAGGAAAGAAAGAAGAAATTCGACTGGAGAGCTTACCTGAAACAAAAGAAAAAGAGATTAATATTATTTATTTAAATAAAATTACTTAAGCTGAATAGCTGTAGATATTTAATTAGAAGAAAGGGACGAAAATCCTCCCGGAAAATAAAAAGTTTATATTTTGGTTGCCGACGTTTCGAGTACTTGTCGCACTCATCTTCAGGTCAAGCAACTCTGACCATTTTGCTTGACCTGAAAATGAGTGCGGCTAGTACTCGAAACGTTCCACTTTTTCAGAAAATAAGTGAAAATTGGAAGCAGTAAAATTTGGTTAATTCGAATCAGAGATCGTTCGGATAATCAAAAACCGGGTAATTTATAAATCTAATGGGATAGGCCGGTTAAGATACGCGTCTCGAGGCTCTAATTTTGAGAGGTTGCGGCCGGAATTTTGAAGCTAGCGACCGCAATTTTTTTTTTAATTAAAGCTATTTAAAGTAATTACAACTTTTTGATTTTAGAAATTTTTTTTTTTGGTTATTCACAATAAATAAGAGATATTTTAAAAAAATTCGATCTATATCTTATAGATTCTTAAATTAGTAATCATTGTGTTAAAGAATAATTAATTTTTTGCCTTTAATTAATAAGCTGGAACCTTTCAAATGAAATCGAATAAAATGCCTGTTTCCCTATGGGCGGAACTAACGCCATCTCTTGCCGCCTAGAGTAACCAGCTTCTCATTCGGCTATTAACGGTTTTTCGAAACATGCACCTTAATCCGAGGCCGGATAAGAGGCGTTTTACTGTAAATCTATTTTCTTTTATTTCCTTGATAATTTTTATTAAAAAGTATTCTGTCAGATACTAAAAATAAATTTCTTCTTGCAAAGAGCAATTGACCTTTAAGAGAGAGGAGTTGGGACTTTTTTTTAACAAAGCAAGAAGAAAATTCGAATTTTGTTTTTCCTACATATTTCTCTTCTCAACAAATCTTTAATAAAAAAATAGTTCGCAAACAAACAAAAAAAAAAAAAGTTTGTAACTCTTATCTTATAAAAGAAGAGGAAAATATTTGTTAAAGGTAATGTGTGTGTGTGTGTGTGTGTGTGTATGAGGCAGGAGTGTTTTGGATGAATGCCCTCCCACAAGTATTGCATAAGCTTTAAGCATTTAAGCCACGAGACACGCGTGATTCAAGAAAAGAATGCATATCGTTTTGTTTTAAAGCAAAAGGAATTCCCTTGCGAGGGGGGGGAGGGGGAAATAAAGAAAAAATTTATATTAAATGTCAGTTAGATTAATCTGCATTTTAGTTTTCATTAAAATTGTGTTCATCATGAGAAATGATAAATTGAATTTGTCAATCAATTGAAATTTAGTTTAACAAACAACTCCATGATTAGAAAATTAAATTAGTGCCAGGGGCTTTATAAAGGGTAAAATTCAGGAATTTTTTGAACCTCCCCATTGAAGAATATAGGGAGCCGATAATTTTTCCTGGATTCGTCAAATATTACATTTAAATATTATTATTTATTTTTAAATATTAAGCTAGCCCTCGGAGCTTGGTGTAAGGGTTAGCGTGCTAATCTCGTACCAAAAGACCCGGGTTCGGACCCCAGGCAGTCCGATGATTTTATTTAAGGCATTTGGATACCAAATGGCTTAAATAGAAATGCCTGGACCCCAATAGATATATTAAACACACTAGTATCGTTAAAAGTCTTAAATGGCCTGGGTTGCCGAAAAGACGGTGTCTATGTGTGTGTGAATGTGAGTGGGAATGAGAAAAAATTGTGTTTTTAAAGAAAAAAATAATAATAAGCTATCCCATTTATTATGCATTCAAAACGATAAACAATGTAAATACATAGTTTGGTACCCATTCGAAACAATAAAAATAGGATTTGTTCAAATTTTATAAAAATTTAGGGTTTTTATTTTTGTTATTTTGGTACGATGTAAATACATCGTTTGATTTCCATTCGAAACAATAAAAATAGGATTTGACCAAATTTTATAAAATTTAAGGGTTTTTATTTTTGTTATGTTGGTACGATGTAAATACATCGTTTGGTTTCCAACCCAAGTTCATTTTTTACTACTTTAAGATGCATCAAGCCAAAGAGGAAGAATTAACAAAAAAAAACCAAGAAAATGAAAACAGTAGAGAGAAAAAAAGTATTTTTATTAATTAAGTTTTTTCATGTGATTATTTCATTGTTTTTATAAAAAAAAGATGGAAATCTCTTCTACAACACAAGTTACTTTAAACATTTTTCATACCCTATTAAAAAAAACAAAAAACAATGAAATAATCACAAAACAACACTTGGGGGGCTTAAAAATAATTGACTCACACTGCACCTAAAAGAATTAAATTAAACATTATATTAATAAAATTTAATTATCACTAAGCTTAGATATATGAATTTTCAACAAATTCACAACACATAAACAAATCCCATTTTCATGGGTGCCTACAATTAATCAAGAATTATATAATTATTTATTTAAATAATATAATTGAGTGATTCTGTTGTGTATTGTAAAAAAAAAAAAGGTTTATTTTATTATTAGGTTTCTGTGAAGGTGTGTTGTATGTTTATAGCCATAAATTATATTAAAAATATATACGATCGTAAATACATGGCATAATAAATAAGGAATTATATAATTTTAAATTTGTATTAATTATTTAAATAATATAATTAAGGAATTCTGTTGTGAATTGTATGGAATGAATGTGTCTACGGATGAGTGCTGTCAAAAATAACCTTATTAATAATTATATCTATCAATATATTTTATTAAAATATTAATATTTATTTATTTATAAATGCTACTCACACATTTGAGAAGAAAATTTCGATGAGAATATTGAAGGCAAGGAGAGAACACAACACAAAAATAAAAATTAAACGTCAGAATATCACAAGACCAATTTCAACTTGAAGCAACGAGTATAGAAAAAGAGCAAAGAATATCTATGAAGGCAAAGAGTTTAGAAAAGAGACAAGAAGCTACATGAAGACAATAACTTTTGATCAGGAATTTTAATTTTAATAAAATTTAATTAAATAATTAACATACCACTATTATAATAAATAATAAAAAATCTGGTGTGACTAGTCGTATCCATTTCGCCTATCTTTCTTAAGAAATACAAGAGTAAAGTGGTCTTCAGAAGATTTCAACGGCCAAATGAGAATATACATTTTAAAGAGCATCTAAAAAATAGTTGATTTATGAATTTAAAAAAAAATCGTTGCAACGAATTTTGAGAAAATCTAAAAAAATTAGGTGTTGGCTGTGTCTTCTACACAGCCGGTGGCTTTTTAACGTGACAACGTCTTTTGCTTGATTTCAAAAAAAATTTTTTTTTCTTACCTATATTGAAATATAAAGAGAGAAAGTATTGTTTTTATTTTTTTTTTTTTACTAGTAGTTTGTTTTCATAAATAAACATGTTCAAACATTTTCATTGAAACAATATATGACAGGTGTGGCCAAACTTTATCCATTAAGGGCGACATATGCTTAAAAAATGAGGTTTTTCGCGAAAAAAACCAATTTTGGAGTTAATTACTCGGGATTTTTTTATTTATTCTATTAGAGGTTATCTTTCTGCACTAAATGACATCTCATTTAGTCTGATCTGATTAGCCGTTCGGAATCTACAGGGTTTTAAAATTTCGAAAAACGAAATCCCGCCGAGTGCTCTCATGCGGTAAAATGACTTCATATCAAAAAAAAGAAAAAAAGCCCTGGGGGTATTGAACCACTCTTTCTAAAACTATATTTAGCTTTAATGTAGCTTTTATGGTCAAGTCGCTATGCGTTGCACAATTAGGGCTATTTTTCGATATTTTTTTGCCTAAAAAATGAGGTTTTTCGAGAAAAAAACCAATTTTGGAGTTAATTACTCGGGTTTTTTTTATTTATTCTATTAGAGGTTATCATTCTGCACCAAATGACATCTCATGTAGTCAGATCTGATTAGCCGTTCGGAATCTACAGGGGTTTAAAATTTCGAAAAACGAAATCCCGCCGAGTGCTCTCATGCGGTAAAATGACGTCCTATCAAAAAAAAGAAAAAATAACCTCTGGGCATTGGATCACTCTTTCTAAAACTATATTTTGATTTAATGTAGCTTTTATGGTCAAGTCGCTATGCGTTGCACAATTAGGGCTATTTTTCGATATTTTTTTGCCTAAAAAATGAGGTTTTTCGAGAAAAAAACCAATTTTGGAGTTAATTACTCGGGTTTTTTTTATTTATTCTATTAGAGGTTATCATTCTGCACCAAATGACATCTCATGTAGTCAGATCTGATTAGCCGTTCGGAATCTACAGGGGTTTAAAATTTCGAAAAACGAAATCCCGCCGAGTGCTCTCATGCGGTAAAATGACGTCCTATCAAAAAAAAGAAAAATAACCTCTGGGCATTGGATCACTCTTTCTAAAACTATATTTTGATTTAATGTAGCTTTTATGGTCAAGTCGCTATGCGTTGCACAATTAGGGCTATTTTTCGATATTTTTTTGCCTAAAAAATGAGGTTTTTCGAGAAAAAACCAATTTTGGAGTTAATTACTCGGGATTTTTTTATTTATTCTATTAGAGGTTATCATTCTGCACCAAATGACATCTCATGTAGTCAGATCTGATTAGCCGTTCGGAATCTACAGGGGTTTAAAATTTCGAAAAACGAAATCCCGCCGAGTGCTCTCATGCGGTAAAATGACGTCCTATCAAAAAAAAGAAAAAATAACCTCTGGGCATTGGATCACTCTTTCTAAAACTATATTTTGATTTAATGTAGCTTTTATGGTCAAGTCGCTATGCGTTGCACAATTAGGGCTATTTTTCGATATTTTTTTGCCTAAAAAATGAGGTTTTTCGAGAAAAAAACCAATTTTGGAGTTAATTACTCGGGATTTTTTTATTTATTCTATTAGAGGTTATCATTCTGCACCAAATGACATCTCATGTAGTCAGATCTGATTAGCCGTTCGGAATCTACAGGGGTTTAAAATTTCGAAAAACGAAATCCCGCCGAGTGCTCTCATGCGGTAAAATGACGTCCTATCAAAAAAAAGAAAAAATAACCTCTGGGCATTGGATCACTCTTTCTAAAACTATATTTTGATTTAATGTAGCTTTTATGGTCAAGTCGCTATGCGTTGCACAATTAGGGCTATTTTTCGATATTTTTTTGCCTAAAAAATGAGGTTTTTCTAGAAAAAAACCAATTTTGGAGTTAATTACTCGGGATTTTTTTATTTATTCTATTAGAGGATATCATTCTGCACCAAATGACATCTCATGTAGTCAGATCTGATTAGCCGTTCGGAATCTACAGGGGTTTAAACTTTCAAATTTTAATTTACCGCGGTAAAATAAAATGATAGGAAAAAAATAAATGGTGAAATCTTTAGCTGAAAACTCATTCTTTCTAACCGTATATTTGTCATAATTATACCTCTTAAGACAGAGGAGTTATTCAAGCCAATAAACTTTTTTCGTGCAAGCCCCTCTAACATGCCACTATAGACACATGATTTGTAAGACGTTGTCACGTCAAAACTGAAAAATTACACCAGTAAAGTACTAGTACTCTTTGGCCGATTTTATTCAAAACCATCTCTTTCGAATTGAATTTTTCGCTATTTTTTAATGAATTCTCGGACATTTTAGAAAAGTGGATAGAAAAAGCAAGATAAGCTAGAGCGTGTTATTCAGGTATTGTCATCCATTTTTCGTACAATGGTTGGGTCCATTTGTCAAGGAGGCTGCCTGCTTGATAATACTAGGCGGCTTTCATCTGATTAATCACGAAGCCTTCTAGCTATCAGCTGCTATCTACTGTATGTATGTGCTGTGCGTGCATGTGTGTGTGTTATGTAATAATACATTTGTAGGCTATGTAGTGTATAAATTGCAACAACATCGAGTTTGCCGATTTCTTGTCATCACTCACAATGGATATTTTAACAAGGCTTAAGCCTTGTTATAATTATAACAAATTATAATAACTAATAGGGCTGGCAAATATTAATGAATTTAATAGAAAAAAAGTTTTAATTATTCTAATAATCAAACAATGAGATTTAAAATCTGGTGTAACTTATCGCACAGCACAAAACTTTCTATTACTTTGGTCAATTGAAAATTGAGTCTGTGCTTGTCCAGCCAGATTTTTTGTGTCGACATATGTTTCGTTTACGCCGATATATAATTTTTTTTTTTAAACACACACTTTTTTTCTATTCACACACACACTCACACAGTCTTTTCGGCAACTTATGCCATATAAGACTTTAAACGATACCCGTTATTATGAATATCTATATATTGGGGTCCAGGGATTTCTATTTAAGCCATTTGGTATCCAAATGAAATTTTCGGACTACCTGGGATCCGAACCCTCGACTCTTGGTATACAAGGCAGGCGCGCTACCAACTACGCCAAGTCCGAGGGCTCCGCCGATATATTAAAATTCAAGATATACAATTTATAAACATGGGAAATGTTCTGTGCTTGTCACACCAGATTTTTCGTGTCAACATATATTTAGTTTCCAGACCATGTTGAAAATCTTATAAAAACTCCTCTGGAACCGCCCTTGTTTCCTTCACGCTTAAAATCGTCACAGACAGACAGACCATGTCGCGAAAACCTCTTTTTTTGGACTCAGAGAACTCAAAACGTGTATATCCATCAAAATCTCAATGTCGAATTTTTGACATGAATCCATGAAAATCTGGTGAAATAATAACTGGGAATTTAATTTCGATAGAAGCTATCCTTCTCTTTTAATTTGAAGGTTTATAATTGTACATAATGAGCTAACAACTTAAATAATTGTCATAAATTTTGTAAAGTGAGTATCGCAATAGAACTGGCTAAGAGGGGGTTAATAAAAAAAAATTCCCCTGAAATCAACGTGTTGAACGTCCCCCGGTAGCCATCGATACTATTATAAATTTAATAATATGTTAAAAAATTAAAACCCTAATGGCCTCTGCAGCCGAAAAAGGGGTAATTAAATAAAAAAATAAAAAAAATTAAAGTTTGTTTAAATTCTAGATGGGAGCATTAATATTTGTTGGTTGCAAAGTGCTTAAGGCAATGCCATCGAAGAATGCATTCAGTTTGTCGCATATTGAAATTTTGTTTCAAACACGATTTCAATTTTCGCTAGAAATACCTCCATCTCTATTTGCTTGACGATTGATTGTCCTGAGGAAGGGCGCGACTGGCGTCCGAAACCTCGACGATCAAATAAATCTGATAAAAATTGATCTAATTTTTTGTCTGATTTGATTTTTCCTAGCTGCTATTCGCTATCCTTATCAAATTAGACAGCCATTTTCTCCATCATCTTTGTATAATCTTATTTTGCCATTGAAATCTTCTGAAGTTGTGTGCTGTGCGACCAGTCACACCAACTTAAGAAACTCCTCTGGGTCCGCCCTTGTTTCCTTCATGCTTAAAATCGTCACAGACAGACAGAACAAGTCGCGAAAACCACTTTTTTGGACTCAGAAAACTCAAAACGTGTATATCTATCAAAATCTCAATATCGAATTTTTGAAATGAATCCATGAAAATCTGGTGAAATAATAACTCTGGGAATTTAATTTCGATAGAAGCTATCCTTCTCTTTTAATTTGAAGGTTTATAATTGTACATAATGAGGTAACAACTTAAATAATTGTCATAAATTTTGTAAATTGAGTATCGCAATAGAACTGGCTGGAGGGGGTTAATAAAAAAAATTAAAGTTTGTTTAAATTCTAGATGGGAGCATTAATATTTGTTGGTTCCCATATATCACTTGATACCGTCCTGTTATTAGTAATTTAATAGAAGAGACCATGAAGGAAATAATTGATGCAATTTTTAATAATTGTCTACGAGTAAATGAAGCAACTCTTGTCTATGACAATTGATTCGGCGTGCAATTACGAGCAACAGAACAAATTTATAGTCTAAGGGGGTATTAAAATTTGGAATGAATCTGTCTGCGGTCTAAAAGGCCCTGTCAAATTTATTATCTCACTATTTCAGAAATTGAGTGATAAATGTGGCCTGGAAGCAGTTAAATTTGGTTAATTCGAATCAGGGTTGGTTCGGATAATCAAAAACAGGATAAAATTGAAATTAATCAATTGACAATTTTATCGAAACCATATAAAAAATATTCAAAAATTATAAAGCTAATTATATAAAAAAAAAATTTCTTTAATTCGAGGGTTAAGCGTGTTCTTGTCTACTATATCGATGATTTGCTATCGGACAGATAAATTTGCTAGTTAACTAGAAGTAAAGCAACCAGCCCTTAGAATATTATTATTTTTGCTTTAAAACAACCTGTCCTGATCTACGTATGCCTATTAAAACAAAAACACTTGATATCCAGATTGTGATTGAAAAAAAAAAAATAAATTTAGGCTCTTATAGTTTGTTTTGAGAGGGCGAGAGAAAAAAAAAAAAAAAAAAAAAGTTTAATTTATTCGACCCACCTCTCTGTCCCCTTGTAGCCAATGGTTTTTATCTGTTCAAACAAGCGGAAGAGAGTCAGCTGACAAACACCCTATGCCCTGAACCCTATTTCATCAACGGGGTTAATATTATCCCTCTCGATATATCTGGAACGAGGGATTAACTTACTAATGGCAGGTAGAGAGGTTGGATATCTATATTTAATCTCTAAAACATTATATATGATGTAATAATAATCTCAGCAAAAGGCAAATGAAGTCATTTTATATATGCGATTATAGTTACTTGACTCTTGCAAGAACGTATTTAAAAGTGATTGGTTCGTAAAAGCTGTCTTTAAACTAAATGTTGAAATTCGGACCTTAAAACTATAAAGTATTCACTAACCTGATTTGTTTCATTGAAATAAAAAAGAATTTAGTGACTATATTATCACGGGAGAGAGGTAAGATAGAAATACATTAATTTAATTGAGTTTTCTTTAGTTTCTGAAACGTATTAAGCGATATTATTAATTATTATAGATATTCATCTGATGAAGAGAAAAAAGTGAGGTTATAGTATAGTTTCTTCATAATTTAATATGTGACAGTCAGAGCTACAAACGTATTTATTATTTTTATTTTACGATATTTAAATATTTAAACATTTTTTTGTTTTGTAACCTAATATCAACGATTAAAATTTAAACAATACAAATATAATTACTATTTTTATTTCTTTTATAATTTTGGTACTATTATAAATTATACAATTTGACAATGCGCCCTTGCGGTCAAATGGCCAACTATATAGAAAGCTGTCATTTTCGGTGGCCCATATATCTTAACAGTAGGGAATAGTTAACGGTTCCTTTAAAGTTGCTTTAGCAACAGCCTATAATTTTAAAGCCCAAAGCGATGTTTACTAACAGACTTTTAAATATTTACAGAACTGTTTTCTTGCAACCCGGCATGAATCTCTTAAATATTTTGAAAAATTAATTATAATCAAATTTCTTCAATATGCGAACACAAAATCAACAAGTTGGCGGCTTGGAAATTAGAGAGGCAGTTAGTTGCTCTGTTCAGGGTATACGACTAGGCCTGTGGGAGGAGCCAGTTGAAAAAAATAGTAGAGCGCGCATACGACTGACCCTTTTAACAATCATAAATAGACCCTTTTGCTGTGCTCAAGATCCTTCCTTAACATCTTGCACACTGGAGGCGAGCAAGGGGGGTCCAGGGGCGCAGCCCCGACTTTGCGACATATAATATATTGGCGGGAAAGTAAAATATCTGAATGACCGAGGTCAAAGGTCAGAAAATAAAGACTGTTTGTATAAAAACATTTAATAAAATTAAAAAAAAAAAAAATCTTGGCATCTACTCTAAAATGTAAATGCTTGGAAATTAAATTCGACCTCGCTTTTACATTTCGATTAGATTTCTAATTAATTAATTTTTTTTTTTTTTTTTTTTCCTGAATAAGTAGACACGTCGAGGTGACAAATGGAGTCCATCTGCTGTCCTGATACGAACGAACGAACACACACAGGACATGACTGACTGACTAACTGACTATTGGATTCCTAATTCCGAGGACGGGACGACGCATTCTAATCGACTAATCTCCTCTAAATATCGATCATTATAAATAAACGAATGAGTTGATTTCTTCATATTATTATTATTATTGTAAATAAATATCGCGTGCATTAAATAAATAATCAAAACATCATGAAAGAGTAGAATATTTCATAAAATTTTGAAATATATAATTACGGTGCGTCCGTCCGTCAAGCTCTGTCTAAGCAAACGTAATTTCGAAATGAATGGAGAGTCCAGAAATCCTAAAACGCTAAATGGGGAGGCTCAACAAAATTTTATAGAAAGTAGAAAAATCAAATTTAAAAAAATTTGGTGTGATTGGTCGCACAGCTCATACTTAGTTTGGTAAGAGAAAGTTGTGTTCCGTGATTGTCACACCAGATTTGTTGTGTAGACATCAAGGGCGGATACAAGGGGGAGGTAAAGGGGGTAATTACCCCCCCCCCGAGATTTGAAAAAACGGGAAAAATTTTAGAAACCGCGAACGGAGCATGAAAAACTTTTTTGGTCCCGCGAACGGCACATAAAAAAATTTTTGCTTTCGCGGGCGAAAAAAATTTTTTGGTCTCTAAAAAAAAAGGTAAAATATTTTTCCGACTGGTAAAAATTTTTTTGGTTCCACGAACGGCACACGAGAAATTTTTTGTACCGAGAACGGCACATGAAAAATTTTTGGTTCCGCGGGCGGAAAAAAATTTTTGGTCTCTAAAAAAAAGGTAAAATATTTTCCCGTCTGGAAAAAATTTTTTTGGTTCCGCGAACGGCTTTCACGAAAAAATTTTTTGGTTCCCTGAAATCGGCACATGAAAAATTTTTTGGTTCCGCGAAAAACAAAATTTTTTTTGTAGGAAAACTTTTTTGAGAACAGGCCCCCCCCCCCGAAAAAAATTTCTATATACGCCCA
>JAKCPI010002889.1:0-14994 GCA_023213315.1 Euborellia annulipes
TAGGAGTTATACTTTGATTGGAGAAACACACGGTCTCTCATTAAATAAAAAAATCTGATGTGACTGATCGCACAGCACAAAACTTTCTCTACCTTTGGTTATTTGAAAGTTATGTTCTGTGCTATCACACCAGATTTTTGTGTCAACATATATTTAGTTTCGCTGATACGTATATTAAAGTTGATTACATTATTAAAAAAATATGAAGAACAAGAGCAAACTATGGACAAAATGGAAAGAAATGTTCCAGAGGTTAGTTTTTCAAATTATTTAATAAAAGTATTGAATTCCATTTGTAAATATTAAACATTTCCTTATTCAAATCCACCCGGAGGGTATAAATAATTTATGACGTACCTACTCTCTATAATTGATTCAATTTATTTTAATTAATGAAAAATTTTTATTTATCATTTTAAAATGATCCGATAAAGTTTGAAAATATTTGAAATATAATAACGGAAGGGGCTGATCAAAAATAATATAAAGAACAGCTTCCGAATTGGCTTCGTTATAGATGACAATGCTGCGATCCCCTTTTTCTTCTACAAACTGCAGACAAACAACCCTTGCCTTGCCAATGTGAAATATGCCAGCCATCTTGTTACAGTGAATGTATATTTAAAGGTGCTTCTCGTTTCTTGTTCCTCGTCACCCACTCACACAGATTTGCAACGAGGACCCATTCCTCTCTTTTTGAGGACAAGTTCCCCGTCCCCCAATCCTTGAGTTAATTAAGCCAGCCGAGCAGGAAGAATCCTATAAAGTGTCAGAATAGCTGGGGGAAGGAAACCAGGGCTCCGGGCTATTTTTTCAGCTATTTACAGAACGCCCATTGGTTTTTAACTTTTTACGATTCTTTTATGTAGGACTATTAATCAAATTTTAATATGAGAATAAAAAAAATCTGGTGTGACTGGCGCACAGCACACAACTTTCTCTTACCTTCGGTAATCGAAAGTTGTGTACTGTGCTTGTCACACCAGATTTTTTGTGTCGACATGTATTTAGTTCCCGGCAGTAGGGAATATTTGAATTCAGATGGAAAATTTATAAGTATGGGAAAATATTTATATTTTGTTACCATGGCAACCATTTCTCCTATATTTCCTATGAAGCACAAGAGTAAAGTGTGCTTCAAACAATTTTGAGGGCAAAACGCGAATATACATTTGAAAGAGCATCTAAAAAATAATTGATTTTTGAATTTTAATCAAAATCGTTAGAGCGAATCTTGAGAAAATCGAAAAAAACTGAAAAAGTACATCAGTAAAGTACTAGTACTCTTTGGCCGATTTGATTAAAAGCTTATTTTTCCGGTCCCGGGGGGGTGTTTAACTTAAATATAAAATTTCAACATCATAGCTCAATTCCTTCATGCTTAAAATTTGACACCCACCCACCCACCCACCCACCCACCCACCCACCCACACACACACAGACAGACCATGTCGCGAAAACCACTTTTTTGGATTCAGGGGACCTCAAAACGTGAAGATCCATCAAAATCTCGACATCGAATTTTTGACATGAATCCAATACTTTCTCTCTATATATATATTACATATATACATAGGTAAGAGAAAGTAAAAAAAGGCTATAGATTTCATGAAGATTGGCTTAAGAAATTAGTTAAGCCAATATAAAACCAGAAGCAAAGCTTTAATTTTTCTTTTTGTAAGCGTTAATATAAATTAAAAATTTAAAAGAAGACTTATCGAGTCCTAGAAATTATTAATTTATCTAAGATTTAAAACTTTTTCAGTACAGTAAAACATTGATTATTTTAAAGGTCTCCTATTTTCTTCAGTAGTTTTTTTGGATCTTTAAATTGTCTTCCTACTGTTTTTAACTCAAAATAATTCGTGTCATGAAAAATTTTTTTTTTTCTTTTTTTGATTTATTTTATCTAAATGATTAATAATATAATTTGCGACATTTTTACTTTCTCTTACCTATGTATATATGTAATATATATATAGAGAGAAAGTATTGGATTCATGTCAAAAATTCGATGTCGAGATTTTGATGGATCTTCACGTTTTGAGGTCCCCTGAATCCAAAAAAGTGGTTTTCGCGACATGGTCTGTCTGTGTGTGGGTGGGTGGGTGGGTGGGTGGGTGGGTGGGTGGGTGGGTGTGTGTCAAATTTTAAGCATGAAGGAATTGAGCTAGGAGGTTGAAATGTTATATTTAAGTTAAACACCCCCGGGACCGGAAAAATAAGCTTTTAATCAAAATCGGCCAAAGAGTACTAGTACTTTACTGATGTACTTTTTCAGTTTTTTTCGATTTTCTCAAAATTCGCTCTAACGATTTTGATTAAAATTCAAAAATCAATTATTTTTTAGATGCTCTTTCAAATGTATATTCTCGTTTTGCCCTCAAAATTGTTTGAAGCACACTTTACTCTTGTGCTTCATAGGAAAGATAGGAGAAATGGTTGCCATGGTAACAAAATATAAATATTTTCCCATACTTATAAATTTTACATCTGAATTCAAATATTCCCTACTGCCGGGAACTAAACACATGTCGACACAAAAAATCTGGTGTGAAAGCACAGTACACAACTTTCGATTACCGAAGGTAAGAGAAAGTTGTGTGCTGTGCGCCAGTCACACCAGATTTTTTATGTATGAAATTAATTAAAAAAGATCAGTAGAGGAGGAAATTTTTCAAATCGCGCAATTGGTTTGACGTCACCGGACATGATAAGCTCCAAACCTTCCATTTGGAATATACAGATCTGATCATCCTTTTTTACTTTCTCTTATTATTTTTCTCCTATTATTTTGAACTTTATAAATTAAAATTTTTTTTTTTTTTTAAACACACTTTTTTTTCTCATTCACACTCACACTTACACACACATTCACACAGTCTTTTCAGCAACTCAGGCCATTTAAGACTTTTAAGATATCCGTTATAGAGATTAATATACATATATGGGGTCCAGGCATTCTTATTTAAGCCATTTGGTACTTAAAAAATTTAAAAATGGAATAATTTTTGTGAGGTCAAATCCGATAATCTGAAACAGAGATCAATATTGATAACCTTTAAAGCCAAGGGCTGTCAATTCGAATCCCAGGCAGTCCAATGAATATCAATTGGTATAAATAAATCCCATATATCGGAATAATAAGTATATTAAGGTGTCGAAGACTTAGAAAGATAGACTGAGGAAGATAGAAACGTAACTAAAATTATTCTAATGTCAATACTACTTTAGAAATGATCAATCCGACCATTTAAAAAAAATAAATAATCAAAAACTTTATTTGCTTTTAGTTTTCAAAAAATACTACACCTTTTTTTTACTTTTAAAGAGTTTATTATATTCTTGTTTACATTTAGAAGTGATGTGATGAAGTGATTGTAATCTTTGTTATTTTGTTAAAACAAAAAAAGATCTGCAAACATCTAAAGAAAATAAAATAGCATTTGCTGATAAGGCCGGGGGGTAGCTGAGTCACTAGTGAAAAGAATTAGTTGAAAAGCTCAGATAATGGTAATTTAGTTGTGTCGGAGATTTTCTCCCCCTCTTTCTCTCTCTAAAATAGAATTTTTATCTTTTAAAGGTAAAAAAAATTTTATTTACATTTTTATTTTCTATTTGCCCAAATGGGTTTGTAATATATCTATTTGAATTAAAACAAAAGCGAATAAAAAATCAAATAAAAATAAAAATTTTAAAATGAACTTCTAAAAAAAGTAATACTTGTAATACATGAAAAAAATATACTTTTGCATTAGATAAGATTTTTATCTGAATAATAAATTTATTTAATATGGTTTTATCATTCTCTCAATTTCTCACTTAATCATATTGGAATTTTTTTTTTAAGTTTTTCCCTCAATCCTTTATTAATAAGATGTTGACAAGTATAAAAAAATAATACCTAGATAAATAATATAGCCTATATTGAAACTTTTTTTGAAATAAGAAATATTTGTTTTTATTAGAGTGGTCGCACACTAATCCAGGATCTTTATCCGATTCCACCAAAAATAAATTTCGGTAATCATTTTAAAAATTGGGTGTGTAAAACAACATCCTACAACATTTAAATACCTAAGATAAGAGCTGTATCACAAAATTTTTTGTTTCAGCATAAATTTATTTTCCGATATTGATTTGAATCGAAACTTCGAATATGAAAATTTTAATGCAAATAATCGTACGTCCTGATTGATTTATGAATTTTAATCAAAATCATTCGATTTTGTGATCGTAAAAACTCAAAAAGTACTCCATTAAAGACAAGTACTCTTTGGTCGATTTTATTTAAAAGATACATGTGGCACGGAGCTAGCAAAATTAAATATATTTCAACCTCGTGACTTTTTTGGTTCTTGAAATATTTTGACAGACCAACTTTTTTGAACTGAGGGAGACCTCAAAACGTGTATTTGCATAAAAATTTCGACATAGAATTTATGATGCGGTCGCAATACTTTCTCTTTATTGCATTAGCTATAGATAAGAGAAAGTAAAAGCTTAAAAAAAAATTTTAATTTTTCCACATCTGTCGATTTCTTTCTTCCATTACTTTTAAGCAAATATTTTTGTTTTTCTTTTTAATTGTTTTCTAAATTAAGTAGGCGAATAAAAATCGCATTAATTCACCGAAGTTATTTGAAACTTAATTTCTATTACTTGTTCCAATTATGCGGTATTTAATCTAAACAAATGATCGAAGGGCTGATGGGGGGTGTGCAGAACAAATGGGCTGATTGCAGGCATCTGATGCTGCAGGGCGGGAAAGCAGGCAAGCAGCAACCAGCCACCCCTTGGGGACTCGTTTCATCCCCCATACTCTCAAACAAACCCCGGGAATAAATGTCCCCCATTGTCCCTGAGAGTTGATTTCTGAAATTTCCCACCTTACACCATTTCCACCCCCACAAATGGAACGAGAGGGGGAGGAGTTTGAAATGCTAATTTCATTGTCATCTTTAGTTAATTAAAAAGTTTTTTACTTTCGTTCGTTGGGCTTATATCAGATCAACATCCAATTTCAATTGTTTTATTTTTTTTTTTTAATTAATATAATTCAATGTGACAGAGCTTTTATTATTTCCTATACAAACTCTTCCTCTTGTAATTTACGAAATTTTTCCACCTGATGCTCCTCCAATTATATTCGGAGTAAGAGAAATTTCTCCCTTCGCGTTCTAATCAAACATGACATCTGCAGGCTATCGAGAGATTTTCAAAGTGACAATCAAACAAAAAAATAAAAAAATCAATTTTAAATATTAAAAAAGAAAAAAAAAATAACAAAAAAGAATTTTTCCTTTTAAACATCTGATATCGTGTCTAGAAAATTTCTCGTTCATTGCGGGGATAATAATAGAAATTTTTTCTCTTCATTATGGAGCAAAGTGGTTACGTATGTTTTTTCCCGCTAAGATGGCGTAGTGTGTCATAAAAAGTATGCCCAAAAATCAAGTAATTCAAAAATTTGCCAAGAGATGTCAGAATGGTAGCTAATAATATTTAATGCATTTTTTTTTAAACATTCACACTTTTTTCTCATTCACACTCACACTCACACACATTCACACTGTCTTTTCGGCAGCTCAGGCCATATAAGACATTTACGATAACCGTTATGAATATATATTATTTAGGGTCCAGGCATTCTTATTTAAGCCATTTGGTATCCAATTGGCTTAAATAAAATCATCAGACTGCCTGGGGTCCGCGACGTTTGGTATACGAGGTTAGCACGCTAACCTCTTCACCAAGCCCCGAGGACAATTTGGTTGATTTTCATTGATCTTTTAACAATAAATACTTTATAAATGTTATTATATATTATGTATCTTTTATAAAAGCATAAAAATATATAAATATAGGCTAATACTATATCAGCTGTTAGCCTAGCCTGCCATCTATTGCAAGAATGCTGAACTAATTTGACAGTTGGTTTTTAAATAAATCATCTAAGCTTATTTTAAAAATTTCTTAATTAATATGTGATTAATAATAACAATAAATTCATTTTTAAATTTAAAAAAAATTAAAGATTTTGGGACTGATTGTTTTTTTGTATTTGCTTGATAACAAAAAAATTAATTACTATAATTTTTCAATAAGTCATTTAAAAAATTATAGCTCGATGTCCCAATAATCTCTTATGAATTTAATCCATTAAAAAAAAAAAACCGCATTGAAAAGTTCCTTATAATAGTCTAGTTTTTTTTTTTTTAAGTACGTTTAGACGTCGCTCCTGAGCCCCCCCTTAAATACAAAGTAAAATTACATGATAATGAAATTTGCGCTGGAGTATATTTTTGAATTTAGCTACTTCTAGAGAAGGGTTTGAAATTGAAGCTAGTTGTTGTTAATAAAACCAAGTACCAAATGAATCATAAAATGTGCAATTTTACACCGAATATTTTTTTTTTTTTTTTTGAATTGTTCATTATTTTTGATTAGATAGAAAAATAATAAAAAAATTAATAAAAAATTCTTTTTTCAATGTCACTTTATTCACTAAAAGGTCATATCAATCAATTAAATACTGTGCGTGTGCACTCTACGATAACAATTTATTTTTATGCTTTAACACAGACAGGCCAATTTTTTAGGCTCAGACGTGTATTTCCATCACAATTTTTGACATGATCGCAATACTTTTTTCTATATATGTATAGATAAGAGAAAGTTATTTTTAGATAGTCTGACCTTGCATTTAATTTTTGATTATCGTAGATCAGTTTAAGCCAACAAAATAAATCTGTCTAGCTTTTATCTTAAATAAAACACTTTTTAATTTTCGTTCATTATATGAAAACAAATTATTACTTTCTCTTACCTCTGTATATATGTAATATATATATAGAGAGAAATATTAGTTCATGTCAAAAATTCGATGTCGAGATTTTGATGGATCTTCACGTTTTGAGGTCCCCTGAATCCAAAAAAGTGGTTTCGCGACATGGTCTGTCTGTGTGTGTGTGTGGGTCTGTGTGCTGTGTGTGTGTCTGTGAACAAAAATATCTCAAGAACGAAAAGAGCTAGGAAGTTGAAATTTTATATTTAAGTTAGGCACCCCCATGGGACGTGACACGAAGCTTTTGAACAAAATCGACCAAAGAGTACTAGCACTTTACTGATGCACTTTTTTTCAGTTTTTTTCGATTTTCTCAAAATTTGCTCCAACGATTTTTTTTAAATTCAAAAATCAATTATTTTTTTAGATTCTCTATAAAATGTATATTCTCATTTTGTGATTGAAATCTTCTGAAGACCACTTTACTCTTGTACTCCATAGGAAAGATAGGAGAAATGGTTGCCATGGTAACAAAATATAAATATTTTCCCATACTTATAAATTTTACATCTTGAATTCAATTGTACCCTACTGTCGGAAACTAAATATATATCGTCACAAAAAATCTGGTGTGACAAGCACAGTACAAAACTTTCGATTACCGAAGGTAAGAGAAAGTTGTGTGCTGTGCGCCAGTCACACCAGATTTTTTTAATATTCTTCACGGATCAAAAAGAATGTCAATAATTATTATGAAATATTTAGAGGAGGAAGAAGATGCTGATACATATGTACCTCCCCCCCCCTCCCGCCCCCTTTTGATTTGCATTTCAACGAGGACAAAAGAAATGGGATAATAAGTTTGGTCGTGATATGTTCTCACGTATAGTAACTTAGAATAAAACAGTGAATAACACCTACAGTCGGAATTTACAAAACTCTTTTTAGATATCAATATTTAATTGAGCCCAAAAAATCAAATAGTGATATCTTATCTTACAAGTTAGTTATTTACAAAATTGTAAAATCAAAATTTTATCTAAAAAAAAAAAAAAAATGGCGATTTATTTTATTTTTATTTTTTTATTTTATTTATTTTAAACATATAATCTCCCAGAATCTCTCACCCCCGGATAACAGGGAACGGAAGGTCCTGAAATTGGAGGCTCCACGGACATGCAAGGGGCAATAGCGTATCCAGGTGGGGGCGAAGGGGGGGCGCTTGCCCCCCCACCACCCCGCCCAGGCGCATAAAGCCTTTGGCGCCCCTCACGCATCCGACTTTCAAGCTTTTTACCTAAATGTCGGGCTTTTTTTTTTTGAATAATAAATTCATTTTATATCACAATCAGAAAAAAGCCCGGGGCCGAAGAAAAATTACACAAAAAAAGCTTGAACGAACAAAAAGGAAGCTCCCCAGCTGAGCTTCGCCCTCTCCGCCCTCAAAGGCTAGTTACGCCGCTGGCAAGGGGAGGGCATTCCAAACTCTGCTGCTAGTAACAGCGAAAGATCGTGGCATAAGATCCGATTTCAGTGGCCTAACGTATTTTAGCCCTCGGGGCATGGCGTAGAGGTTAGCGTGCTAACCTCGTATACCAAACGTCGCGGGTTCGGACCCCAGGCAGTCCGATGATTTTATTTAAGCCAATTGGATACCAAATGGCTTAAATAAGAAATGCCTGGACCCCATATATGTATAATTTATTAATAACGGATATCGTAAAAAGTCTTATATGGCCTGAGTTGCCGAAAAGCTGTATGAATGTGTGTGTGAGTGTGAGTGTGAATGAGAAAAAAGTGTGAATGTTTTAAAAAAAAAAAAAAAAACGTATTTTAGCTGCCCCCCCCCCCCGCAACTTTTTTTTCGCCCCGGGCGTATATAAGGAAGGCGGGGGGGGGAGGGAGCTTCTCCTCCGAAAATTTTCAAATCTATATACATACGGGTATAAGGCTAATTTCTAAATTTTCGTTTGAAAAAATGCGTCGCATAAATAAAGTAATAAAAAAAATCTGGTGTGACTGGCGCACAGCACACAACTTTCGATTACCGAAGGTAAGGTGCTTGTCACACCTGATTTTTTGTGTCGACATGTATTTTGTTCCCGGCAGTATATAATATTTGAATTCAGATGTAAAATTTATAAGTATGGGAAAATATTTATATTTTGTTACCATGGCAACCATTTCTCCTATCCTTCCCATGAAGCACAAGAGTAAAGTGGTGCTTCAAACAATTTTGAGGGCAAAACGAGAATATACATTTGAAAGAGCATCTAAAAAATAATTGATTTTTGAATTTTAATCAAAATCGTTAGAGCGAATTTTGAGAAAATCGAAAAAAAACTGAAAAAGTACATCAGTAAAGTACTAGTACTCTTTGGCCGATTTTGATTAAAAGCTTATTTTTCCGGTCCCGGGGGGTGTTTAACTTAAATATAAAATTTCAACCTCGTAGCTCAATTCCTACATGCTTAAAATTGAACACAGACAGACCATGTATCGAAAACCACTATTTTGGATTCAGAGGACCTCAAAACACCTTCAAAATCTCAATATATAGGTAAGAGAAAGTAAAAACAAAATTGCTCACCTCAGCTACCTTATCCGGATTAATTTTCTTGAAATGCTCCCAAAAACACCGTCCAAATGACACTTTGGGGAGAGTTTTTTTAAATTCGCTATCATCTTCACCTTGAATGATAAATTTATTATCAAACACCATTGCGTGTGTGTGTGTGAAGGCGCACTCAAATTCGCATGATTGATCTCATTCTTTTTATTAAATAACATCTCCCCACCACCACCACCACCACCACCATTTCCTCCTTCTCTCCCACTCCTCCGACGTGGTGGCTGCTCCTAACCTAAATTGAATCTTTGACCTCTTATTCCTCAACTGATTAAATATGCATATTCACTCTTGGTAATCATTTTTCAATTATTTTTATTTTTTTTTTGTTCTCCCCACTCCCACATGAATTTTCTTGACGTTAAATTTTTTTCTTTTTTTTTAGGGGCAGTTATACTCTATTTTCAATTAACTTTTTCGGCATCCATGTCCATTGATTTTAATTGATTGATAGATTTACATGTAATAATACTGTACATATTGAATCGTGTTAATTAAGAAATTTCGGGATTCAAAATAGAAACAATCGAATTTATAGCATAACCTCTTTGCAACAATTCAAGTAGGGATTATTTGCATTGTTCAATTTTTTTTTTTTTTTTTTAACACTCCCACTTTTCTCTCATTCACACTCATACTCACACACACATTCACACACAGTCTTTTCGGCAACTCAGGCCATATAAGACATTTACCAGGGCCGGATCTAGGGGAGGGGGGGGCAGTTGGTGCATGTGCCCCTGGCGGCAATTAAAGAAATATTTACTAAAAAAAAAAGGTAAAATTATATGAATTTTGTATAGAAAACTTTAAGGAGGAGGCGGCTAATTAAAATTTTGCCCCCCCCCCTCCTCAAAAAATCTCCTAGTTCCGGCCCTGACATTTACGATATCCGTTATTGATTAACATACATATAATGGGTGTCCAGGCATTCTTATTTAAGCCATTATAAAATTTATTTTTTGTTAATCTAAGATAAAAAAAAATCCTCTTATCTCATTCTAGAGGACTAATCAACTCTTTATAAATTGATTAATCATTTCTTAATACTCTTCTAATATCCCATTTATTTAACACAAGAGATCAGCTAACCTCAATATTTATAGTTAAGCCAAAATACGAAGAACCTTTTAATTAGAGTGAAGTTAGTCACAATATTAAGAAGAGGATTATTATAATCAGAAAGCGGATTTACATGTTTTAACATTATTTTTTACTTTCTCTTACCTCTATATATGTTAATATATAGAGAGAGAAAGTATTGGATTCATGTCAAAAATTCAATGTCGAAATTTTTATGGATATACACGTTTTGAGGTCCCCTGAATCCAAAAAAAGTGGTTTTCGCGACATGGTTTATGAACAAAATATCTCAAAAACGAAAAGAGCTAGGAGGTTGAAATTTTATATTTAAGTTTTGCACCCTCCTGGACCATGAAAATAAGCTTTTAAACAAAATCGGCCAAAAAGTACTAGTACTTTACTGACGTAGTTTTTCAGTGTTTTTTTTCGATTTTCTCAAAATTCGCTACAACGATTTTGATTAAAATTCATAAATCAATTATTTTTTAGATGCTCTTTAAAATGTATATTCTTATTTTGCTGATTGAAATCTTCTGAAGACCACTTTACTCTTGTACTCCATAGGAAAGATAGGAAAAATGGTTGCCATGGTAACAAAATATAAATATTTTCCCATACTTATAAATTTGACATCTTGAAATTTGAATGTACCCTACTGCCGGAAACTAAATATATGTCGACACAAAAAATCTGGTGTGACAAGCGCAGAACACAACGATTACCGAAGGTAAGAGGAAGTTGTATATTGTGTATAGAGTTACACCATTTTTTACTTTCTCTTAGCCTATATATGAAATATATAGGAGAGAAAGTATTGCGATCATGTCAAAAATTCGATGTCGAGATTTTGATGGATATACATGTTTTGAGGTCCCCTGAGTCCAAAAAGTGGGTCCCGCAAATTGGTCTGTGTGTGTATGTATGTGTGTGTGTGTGTCTGTATGTGTGGACAGATTTTTAGCATGAAGGAATTGAGCTACCGGATTGAAATTTTATATTTAACTTAGGTACCTTCCCACACGCTCAAAATAAGCTTTTGAACAAAATCGGCCAAAAAGTACTAGTACTTTACTGATGTACTTTTTCAGTTTTTTTTCGATTTTCTCAAAATTCCCTCCAAGGATTTTTTTTAAAATTCAAAAATCAATTATTTTTTAGATGCTCTTTAAAATGTATATTCTCATTTTGCCGTTGAAATCTTCTGGAGACCACTTTACTCTTGTTCTTCATAGGAAAGATAGAAATGGTTGCCATGGTAACGGAATTTAAATCTTTTTCTTTTTATTAGATTAAAAATCAATTATTATTTAAATTCCCATTTTTTTTAAATTTATTTGTGTCTTTAATTGTTTCAAAGAAAACATATATGTCTCTCTCTCACTTGCAAACATTATCGTCTCTCTCTACTCTTTTTAAATTCCCTTTCCACCTTATCTTCGCATAGGAACAATGTTAATTTCCTATAGGGATTTGTATGTTAATTTCGATTCAAAAGGGGGTCCCCTTTAGAACTTTTTAGGCATTTAAAATTTTTTTTCCAATTCTTATGAAATTTTGTATTTATTTACGATTCTATATTGTGTATAAAATGTCCAAATATGAGATTAAAATTTTGAAAAATAACCATAGTTTATTTGAAGCAGTCAACATTTAAAATGCAAGTTTGAAACTAAGGTGCTATCGGAAACTAAATATATCTCGACACAAAAAATCTGGTGTGACCAGCACGGTGCGCAACTCCTTACCGAAGGGTAAGAGAAAGTTGTGTACTGTGTGCTGAGTCACACCAGATTTTTTTTTTTTCATTTCTATTTGATCAATAAATAAAGGTAATTTTATTTTATTTACTTCAACCTGTTTAAATTTAAGAGAAATGAACTTTAGACTTTTTTTTGTTTCTTTGAGCCTGTTTGTCTGCTTATTTATTGCTTAATTGCTTGACAGTGTAAAATCTGATTTCGGATCGGTTATATAAAATAAAAAGGATGGGATTAAAAAGTGACCTTTGATATTATTATTTAAGATAGCAAGTTTGCGAGATATGTATGGCAAAATTACACCCCCTGGAGTCGAACCAGGACCTCCACGCTTATCGCGGCGGGTGGACTACCCTTATACGCACAACATCTCGCCTATTACACTAATGAAATTAAAATTTCATTGACTGACTAGAGAAAGATCTTAAAAACTGCAAGAATGGAACTGCGTCATAATTCTAGACGCCTCACAGTGGTTCCAAATCCTAAAAACGTGGCCAAAAGTCCAAAAATAAAGTTTCAATTTGAGGACTTTTAACCCATTAAATAGTTTTATTAATATATTTACGGTTAGGAACGACCGTTTTTGGGAGTCATATGCACTTATCTGGCTCTCAAAATCTATTTGAATCTGAGCGTTTTTGACAACAATCGGGAGCTCTCTCCGAACGCAAATAAGCATCCTTTTCTATCGCTCTCCATTTCATTGTGCTTTTGGTTATTTTAATTTCGTCAAATGGAATCAACGACTGAAAAGTAACTAAATTTCAACAATGTAAAAAAAAATGCAATAAAATTTGATAGTTAAATAATAGGAGCATTTCAAATAACGTTTTATTTTTGTTTCCATTTCACTTGTCGCAAAATAAAAGTCAAAAACTAAAAAGTCCCACGACATCCCACTCTCAAACAACTTTTCCTGTCTTTTTGGATCCTTCTTCATTAATAATTAAAAAAAATTAGGTGTTGGCTGTGTCTTCTACACAGCCGGTGGCTTTTTAACGTGACAACGTCTTTTGCTTGACTTCAAAAAAATTTTTTTCTCTTACCTATATTGAAATATAAAGAGAGAAAGTATTGTTTTTTTTTTTTTTTACTAGTAGTTTGTTTTCATAAATAAACATGTTCAAACATTTTCATTGAAACAATACTCTCATGCGGTAAAATGACGTCATATCAAAAAAATGAAAAAATTACCTCTGGGCATTGGACCACTCTTTCCAAAACTATATTTAGATTTAATGTAGCTTTTATGGTCAAGTCGCTATGCGTTGCACAAGTAGGGCTATTTTTCGATATTTTTTTGCCTAAAAAATGAGGTTTTTCGAGAAAAAAAACAATTTTGGAGTTAAGTACTCGGGATTTTTTTATTTATTCTATTAGAGGTTATCTTTCTGCACCAAATGACATCCCATTTAGTCTGATCTGATTAGCCGTTCGGAATCTACAGGGGTTTAAACTTTCAAATTAGAATTTACCGCAGCACGGTAAAATAAAATGGTAGGAAAAAAATAAATGGTGAAATCTTTAGCTGAAAACTCATTCTTTGTAACCGTATATTTCCCATAATTATATCTCTTAAGACAGAAGAGTTTTTTTTTTTTTTTTTTTAAAACCTTTCCTCCCTCCCCCCCCCCCCCCCCCTATTTTTTTTTATTATTTTATTTTTTTTTAGGGGGGGGGGGGGGGGGTGGGGTGGGGGGGGGAAGACAGAAGAGTTATTAAAGCCGATAAACTTTTTCGTGCATGCCCCTCTAACCTGCCTCTATAGACACATGATTTGTAAGACGTTGTCACGTCAAAATTAGCTGCCCCCACCTGCACATTTTTTTTTTATTCAATTTTTTTTGAAATTTGAATATTCATCTGATGAAGCATATTAATGTTATTTAAACTAATGTTTTATGTAATCCGTATTAAAAATATTGTAATTTATTTATTTTGACCTAAATAAATGTGCCTGGACCCCCACAAATGTGTCGTATTAAACAATATGTATAATTTAGGGTCAATATGGCCTCAGTTGCAGAAAAAGACTTATAAAAAAAGAAAAAAAAATTATTTTGTTATTAATTAATTTAAAATACGAAATCGGCGACCTCGAGAACCCGACAATGCCAATTTTGATTGAAATCGAATTATTTTTTTTTTAGTCCCCCATATTGGTTCCACCATATTTTTTTTTTTCTGAAAAAATAATATCAAATTCTAATTCAGCGACCTCAAAAACCCTTGTGTACTGAATTTCAGAGGGATTAAATAACGTTTTCGACTTTTGACCACGTTTTCGGGATTTGGAACGACTGTGCGCCTGGTAGGGCTGCAACCTCGCAAGAGAGGTAAAATAGGCCTAGGTTAAGGGTAGTCCACCCGAAGCACAGTGATTCAAAATGCTATTCTAGCTGGACAAAAAATTTTTTTCTGTAATTAAGTTTGAATCACTTGCAAATTATTCTCTGATGTCTATACCAAACAGAAAATGTCCGGGAACTTCTCAGTTTATGCGGGGGTTGTTTGTCTTTGGCAGTTAAAAAAGGATCAAATCCAATTGTCAATTTTTACACATTTTTACCTCTTCTAACTTGTATTCTACGGCAGATTCGACAAAAATTGCTCAACAACTGTCAATTCTCTTCTTTTAGACTTTAATCTAAAAGTATATACTTGTAAAATTATTTTATAACAATATAATTAAGAAATAATAAAGTTACAAAAAAAAAAATTAAAATTAAATCGAT